>JAWPHD010003496.1:0-215160 GCA_037043455.1 Cyrtodaria siliqua | reverse complement strand
TGTGACACTCCAGTACAATACAGTGCGGACCTACGATGCCATTGCGTTCGGACGCTGTGGTTTCTATAGGACCCTATATCTCACTTTTGGTGCCTATTGGAATTGAATTGGTGTATCTTCCCTGTAAGTTATGAAGAAAAACTAATGAGACGCAGCGAGTCTTAACGAAATAGAGATGCACTGAGTCCCTTTAAAATCGAACCACACATGTTCTATAAATGTGAAACAAATATATCATCCTGAATTCGACGAACGAACGGACTGAAAACACTATCCCAGTAAAGTGAGATAAGCGTAATATTTAACTCGTGTTGTGGGATTTGTTTCATATTTAAAGCGCGTTTAATTGCACTTAAAAGTATTGATTACAAGCATGCCACAATTTCTTTCCAGGGGAGTATTTGATTTTAGTCGTCTTCGCTAGCTTATTTGTCAGAAACGTGCCACAGTATCGCTCCGCCTGGGCCTGTAACTAAAGCAATATATGTGTCACTTTAATATTTCATTAGAGTGACATGAAAGTCATAATCCACTATTTTAAGAGCATTGAACTTGATTTAGACGTAATTAAGAACCACACGACGGTAGTGAAATTGACATCACTTTTTCAACTAACTTTACAAGTGCAAATGAGGTCTAAGTGATGCGTCAATATTACATCTAGGGATTAAAAAAGCGTTTCACTAATTGTAACGGAAACAAACACTTTCTAAACGTGTTTAACCGTTTTCAGTACAACAGCCTAACAGCACACCAGAAAAAATAGAAATAATACTTCTTTAGCCTTCCAATATTCTCGCTCAAAATCAAGGTAGAGAGAATGTGTAGTAAATACAAGTCTAAACCCCCAGAAATTTGCAGCATTGGAATATCAATTTCACTTAATGTTGAATGAATCATTTCAAAGTCCGAAATTCTCTACTTTGCACGCCAAACGCTAAATTGAGAAATCTTCTCTTTACATTAATATAACCTGTCAATACGTGACAACCCATTAGAGACACTGTCTGAAATCTAAGTACTTCCTCTTAAGTTCGTTTATCGTGCAATATATTTTGAATGTCGTGATATGGTTAGTTTACGTCACTTTGATTCTGCCTGCAGTTGTTTGCGATTTTATGTGTTTTTGAAACTTCGATATTCACAAAGCCCTTCTTAAAATGGATCAAATATTGCTGATTAAAATATTCCTATTTATGGTTTTAAAACGTGACGATATTGTTGTCAGTAGAATTTGAACGTTTTGACAAATAAGAAAAATAAAAGATTCTTTGATGTATTGTCACATGTGACTGTTGTACTGAAAATCTCATTTGTTTCCATTTCAGGAAGCTTACTTTATAATTTAATTTCTTAAGCTCTCATTTTATAATCTTAATGTGTTATCTTCATTTGCAATACGAGATACACATAATGGATACAGTGAGTTTAAGTTATTGAATCTACAAATGAAAACACTACAACACAAGCCTGATGCTTGCATATATTACTCATGTTTTGATATAACAATAAAAACGATTCGAGATGAAACAACTCGTTCGGTTAGACTAACGAATACTTATAATAGAACATTAATCTTCTATGACCCCGATTCTGTTCAAGTTTCCCATAATAAATGGAGTGGAAAGCAGATGCTTGAAACACAACTGGAACTATAACGGTATGTATATTACTTAAGCGGATTATGGTCTGTTTATTTATACATATATTCTACATCCCGACGTGAGATTGCCGCAGTTCTGTCAAGAAAATACGCGATATGACCGACATCTCGGACTTTGGAAGCGTTTCCGTTTGTTAGTGAACATGGTGATACATTTGGGAATGACAAAAATATTATTTTAAAACGACCACTATATAATGCGTTGAATGCTATAGGAACAATAAATGCAAATACTAAAGGAAGTGCTTTACTGAAATGATCTGCAGTAAATGTAAATTTAAAATGGCACGAAGGTCTATTGGTTTGGAAACATGCACACACGCATACGCACGCACGCGCGCACGCACGCACAGCACTAACGCGCAGGCACGTTAAACACACGACGCAAGCACGCCCCGCCCGCCCGCCCGCCTGCCCGCACTCCCGCACGCATGCACACACGCACACACACACATATTCATACTACTCGCAATGAATTACATGTGGATCGAGTATACAAAAATTAGATATAGGGTCCTATACAAAATCACATCATGTTTATTTTAAGAAATACAATATTGAAACATAAAATAAAGCATAAAAGAAATACTCACTGCGATCATTCATGCTAAATCTATTGACTTGACAATTAATAGCGAGATCCATTTTCTTTTTTAAATGTATCTATTTGTGAAATAAATACGTAATGGTCTCCAAAAGTATGAAAACGAATTGGTTTCTTTCAAAATCAAACAATTGTGGCATAAGCCGCAGAATTCGTTTTTTTTTAAATCTTTATAAATTATGCTAACATTAGCATTTATGCGCATTGTTTATTCTGGGAAGTAAGTAACAAACAACTAGTGGGTGTAGTGTCGATATATGCCACAAAGTGACTTTTTATTCACAAGGGTGTGAATATGTTTAAAGTTCAATTAGTAGACATGTAATATTGCATGAAACATTGTAATATTATGTAACACATATTAATTTCCTTTAATTGCATAATGAAACTGATATAGAATAAAGCTATACTATACTATAAAATTAGATGTACTAAATATTATTATGCAATATTACGTAATCTAAGTTGTTACACGATTTGTCGTTAATTGGAAATAACTGTTTTTTATATTAAAAACATTAATGGTGTTTATATAATCTTTAATTAGCTATGGCGATTTTCGCCTAATCATGGAGCTTAGACGTAGAATAAAGTCAATACGAGCGCCATGATATAGTGTGCATTTATATATTTATTATTTATTGTAGGGTGGTTGGTTGGGGATTGTGGCGGTTTTATAATTTTCCACTCCGACTGGCTGTTGTAAAACACAGAGCCTGAATGGGATATGTTACGGATAACCCTGGTGATGAACGGGGCCCGCCCCGCTGTTTTAATAAGCCAATGGTCTTCGTGTTGCGTTATAGACACTGAAGCGCGTAATAGGTTTATAAACCGGAGTCCGGGACGTACGTACGGAGAACAAACGCTTTGCATAAATATCCAATCACTTGGCAATTAGATTATTTATGCGCATTGTTTATTCTGGGAAGTAAGTAACAAACAACTAGTGGGTGTAGTGTCGATATATGCCACAAAGTGACTTTTTATTCACAAGGGTGTGAATATGTTTAAAGTTCAATTAGTAGACATGTAATATTGCATGAAACATTGTAATATTATGTAACACATATTAATTTCCTTTAATTGCATAATGAAACTGATATAGAATAAAGCTATACTATACTATAAAAATAGTTTGTGTGTCTAACTAAACTGTCATGTAACACCTTACTGTTGAATGCTCATTAGCCCGATCAAGGCGGCCACATAATCGGTGTAATCATCATGGAACTACCATACACTTCGAAACATGCTGGATTAAATGCCCATTAATCAACCTCAGTGTGCCGCAGGGAGGTGTAAGATAATTAGCGATAAACTGACACTTTATAAAGTCAGATCTAAATGACGTTTGAATGGACCAAAGATCCTCGCGGCCTGCGATACTAGAGATTAATCACCAGCTGCCAAACTGACCACGAACGAATCGTTTCGATATGAACATTAATGAATTCTGTCAAGAAATCCTTTATATCTATGAACTTGTAATACGCATTCTTATATTATGAAAGAACTTATAACTTTGAATTTAAAAAGGGCAGTTGTTGTATTGTCGTCTTATAAAGACTCAATGAACAGACAATAAAAACCGAGTCTGCTGCTTTATTCTCTTAATTGTGTTTGTTGCTCCCAAAGGATCGCCTTTATTAGTATTTATTATAACAGACACTCTCTTACCACGCACTCCAATCTGAAACACTGACTACTGCTGGTCAGTTTCCTATCTACATTACAATGAATAACGTCGTAATTACAGATTAGTAGTTAGAACAAGTTGTTAGTTCTTAGTTATTTATAGTCCTACATTAACACCGGTAAGACTATCACATAGCATACACGCCTCTATTTATTACACAGGGGACTACACCCTGCTCTGTAAAAGCTTATATTCCAGTATTTTTTTAATCTGAAATCATGTCTCAACCGATTATCTATGCCACATAAACATCGAACGCCTTGGGATCGCATGTCCCAATATCATGGCGTTCAATGGCATTTTCACAAACTACTAATATATTTGTAGTGAATAAGATATAGCGTCACTTGCCTGATATATAATATTCCGCAAAACTATAATATCCCTTTAAACTTTTTAGAATTTTCCACTCCGACTGGCTGATGTAAAACACAGAGCCTGAATGGGATATGTTACGGATAACCCTGGTGATGAACGGGGCCCGCCCCGCTGTTTTAATAAGCCAATGGTTTTCGTGTTGCGTTATAGACACTGAAGCGCGTAATAGGTTTATAAACCGGAGTCCGGGACGTACGTACGGAGAACAAACGCTTTGCATAAATATCCAATCACTTGGCAATTAGATTATATTGAGTCGTAGTACATATAGGAGCTAGACCAGGTACCATGGTGTCAATCTGGTGGACCGCAAACAGGGCTGGTATGTATTGAATGTTTTCCTTTATTTTTGAAACGTTGAACTTGCTTCTAGAGAAAACCGCATGCAAATTGAAGGTAAGCTGGACATACCGCACTACTTTTTTGTGAAGCACAGTTTGAAATGTACTTCAAAAAGAAGTTGTTTGAACATATTTTAGGGGAAAAAAGCAGGTCAGCGAATCATATAAGGTCCATTTTTGTGTTGCACTGGGCATGACTGATACTACATTGTGTGTGTTATATAGCCAGCATAGTTAGGATTGTATATTTTCGGGTAGGTATTTATTAACAATCCTATTTAAAAATAATGGTGGTCTAGGTCCATATGTTTGAGCGGTGCGCGTGTTTGTTCCCTTTGGCCATACGGATCAGATCACGATTGAGTTTACATTATTCGGTGCGTATGACTATATATTTGTGACCTATAACTACCGAGAAGAAATTGGACCAAACACTTCCAGACGAGGATCAAATTCAAGACAATTTATCACTGAGTTAACTTTCTAACCCCTGCATTTTAGCTTTACTGACTATTCAGTCCCTTCATGAGTATATTATTTAAAAATCTTATTATAGTTCGTAACTTGATCGCGCACTGTCCATCAATAATTCCCAAATGTGTCATTTTATGTGATGACCAGACATTTTAGCTCCATGTATTATTGAAAACCTAATGAAATGTTCTGTTTATTCATTTACTAAAAGGAGACCAGTAGAGCATATCTGGGAATATATGATCCTTTGGGTGACATTACCAATACAGGAAAAGAGTAATTTTCAATTTCATAAAATCACTCGGTTGGTTGCAAATGGAGTTATAATCATAAGAAATGGCCTTTAACGTCTCAGTTGGCAATAACTTAGACAGTAAAACGTATCGCCACGACGATAAAACATTTTAATTTGCTTACAGTATGTCTCAGAGGATTATGTTTATTTCTGATTATGTCTGTGTTAACATAGGGGCATTGTTTTTTTAGCATTGTGGAAAGTTAAAGCATGATTCGGATGATTGCTTACGATACTATACTCTAACATGGTTTATTAAAATACTCATTTTTGATTGGTTATAGAGGAGGTCTAATGTATAGCCTCTGACGCCATGTACGCCGACCGTTAAGACGTCTTTTAAACGCCAGAAAACACGTTAACCGTTCAGACATCATTTTAAACGTCAGATGTAAAACAACAACGGAATGAAATGCGTTATTTTAATCGACGCTACGTTCCAAAAACATATTTAGATAGGATGAAGCTGTATATTCTTCACCTTTGATGTTGAGAGATAGGCATAACATGTAAGTTGTGAAAATTCGTATTTTTGTGCAATCTCTTAACAAAATGTTTATCATGATACGTAACATTCCATGTCTGATGAAAAATAAAATATATTGAACGAGATCAAAACCTGCTGTTTGGGACTTGAATCACATCGAAACCGCGTGCCTGTGGCCATTGGTATCGATGAACTTCAAGTCCCGCCCACCAGGAATTGATCTGGGTCAATAAAAACCCGCTGGAAATATTTTATTTCATAAATATAAACAGCCTTTGCTTCGCTTTGCATCACATCACACCCAAAATATACTGGTCGAAAGAAAAGATGACAGACACGGCAGTAGCAATAGTGATAATTTGAAGGGAAGTGGTGCCTATCCTAGATAGTAGGGAAAATGGTGTTTGAGTGAAAACTTCTGTCTGTATTAGACAGTCTCTGATAAGACATGAGAAGTCCTACATAAACATTGCTCTCAGAGGCAACCATGACGTTGTTAGGCTTCAACGAAAGGAAACGACACTGTGATTCTCTTGTCATAGATTTTACTAATTATTTGAATAGAGAAATGTCAAACAAGAAAAGAAGCGACAGTATCAGAAATGTTAGCTTTGTTGGTTCAAGTTAGGATAGATATTATTAACCATAGTAGAAAAGAAAGGATTGTCAATGTTCACTATGTCATCCAGATACCGAGAGGAGTCAGTAAAGCTTCAATTACATCTGCCTGAGTTTCGGATGACAAACGCAACATGAAATCTCTTTCATAGCAATACTAGAACACATCTGCGACAAGAGGTAGTTCGTACCCATAGGGATATCAAACTTTGTCTATAACTGACAAAATATTATCTAATAAGATAATGAGTGCTGCACAAACGTCTTGGCAAGTCCACATAGTGTAATTGTCTAAACTGCCATTAGTAAAAGTTCTTAAATATTGTTACAGGTAGTTGTTTCCTTAGCGAGTGTTTTGAATCAGAGCAATAAGCTTGTCTTTGATGAGGTGATGTGGTAAGGTTGTATATAGTGTAGAGATGTCATCAGTATTTATAGATGAAACTTTCTCAAGAACGTCTCCTGCATTTTTAATAGACCAAAATAAATGAATCACAGAGCTTTCATAAGGTGTAGCACAATACCGTTTAAAGGACCGTTAACGGCAGTAGAAAAGAAGTTCACAGTTTGGAGATGAGTGTAGTGGTGCAGGCATTATAATTCGAAATAAAGCGGACTTTATAAGGCTTTCTATGTAATTTAGGAATTCAGTACATAGTTGGCAGATTGTTTTGCTTTTCGTCTACCCAAGCCTTGAAAGTAGAACACAGAGTGAAATGTATGGAAACAACATCATCCTTAGTAGATTGTACTGGAGTATACTGATTAGTGCTACCGAGTTCCAGAGATAAACCACGGACGTAATGTAGGCATCAAACAATAATTACATTAACAGATCACAGTCAGCTGCATCCCCTATTACATAAAAAGTCGATATAAAAGTCGAACAGGAAATGCAGTATTTAAGGACAACAGTCAACCAAAAGCACGCATAGAAACAAAATGGCAATACACGAAATCACAAACATAAACGGGTTGATAATAGGGCTACCGCCTTGGAACGGCAACAAGGGCCGCTAGGGGTATACACCAGGTTATAAGGTGCACCAAACCTCACAGTTAAATAATTGTTCTCAATGGTACAAGAACGCACACTGCCACAATGACCGAATGCACAGGGTCATCATCGAATTTGCACATGTTTAGGTGAATACCTCGCGTTTCAGTGTAGGCGTACTTTGGTACTTTGTTATTACACAAGGTGATAATGAAACGGCACTAGAGCAGGATGGGACATTCGAAGAGAGGTTGCAGTACACTCATGGTATTGCAGTTGAAGACGCAAATAATAATTCCGACGAGGACAAGGAGTGAGGACGAAAGAAAAAATAGGGATTCAAAAGTAGAAGTTGTAAAAGAAAGAGTTCTAGTACCAAATGTAGGTCTACTAGCAATATTCGTTTTTACTAGAGTCCAACAAGAAAATGGAGCAGGACCGATGTGGACTCTGCATTGCAACACATTGACATTCATGGTTGCTGCCAGAAGGTGAAACCATCCTATGATTAATCCTGACGAACCAGATGCTAGTCTACCACGTGATGTTTGATGACAAACGCAGATCCCCTAGAAATATAAACTTCCTAAATATCCTCAACTTTAGTCTGCATCATATTTTTCTACAGCTATATGTTTTTAAGGATTCTATGTAATTCGCGGTTTCCTCCTCACATCAAGTCCACGCTAGCAATGTGGATGAATGTCTTCATCGAGCGTGATTTGCATAATATGTGTAGCAAGTTTCATAATCGATGTGAAATAAAGTACTTTCCTTAAAAACTATTAGTAATGTAATTACCTTCATGATTAACCTAGAGTAACATTACAATTACAATATCCCAATATATTCTGTCTTTGTAATTGATTTACAATACATCACAATCCTGGCTCAAATTCAAAGCCTGTCTGGAGTCAGCAAAATAAATAGGGGCTGTCGTAGTAAACCCGTTGTATGCAAAAATGTGATTAAATATAAAACATAAATCTTTAGTCACCGTTATGATAATACTACCATTGCGCAATCCACAATCGCACATTAAAGAACTTTATGTTATTACTGAGCTGTCTCATCGCGCATATTTCATAATAACGGCCAACATAAAAAGATACAGAGTTTGTTTAATGTTCTTCAACATACCATGTTGGAAATGCAATACATTGTATTTGTACCATAGCTCTAATGGTTTTCCTTTGTTCTAGCTTATGATATAATGCTCATAAACCTGCAAGTCTGAGCCTAAGACTTGCTATAACTGCCGATATATTTCAGCCGTGCTATAAATGACAGATTCAACAGTTATACCCTGGTCTATCCAATTTACACGTGCGTAGTTGTAATGTTTACACACAACCTGTCAATAAAAATGTCAATTACCGACATTGAATGGCTATGGTACAAAACATTTATAGCATATTTTTCTCGCATGCGGTCCTTGAGAAGCAGAATAAATCGCATATACTTGAAAAAATATGCTATAAATATTACATATCTTCTTTTGCAAGCGCTGCCTTCAACCTATATTTGCGGCCACACTATTATTGTTATTCTTAACCATTTGTGCGCTGACTAAAAGGCGTGATCACCTTGCGACGAGTGTCTTGCAAGCGTCTAATGGATAGTTTCTATACTTTCAGTCAGTGTTGGTGTAAGTTATTGCTATATGAGTATATCTTATAGCGGGCCTCTCTCAATTTGGTCATTATTTGGTTTTTTCCGTACATGTGGTCTAAATCTGGTTTAGTAGATTTAGTAGATGTAAAACAAGTTGTTGTATGTACACGATTTCATGTTTCAAGTGAACAGATTAAATTACACTTTTATTAGTAAGATATCTGAACAATTAAAAGCATGTTCTTTCATAGAAATGAATAGATATTGATAACAATGCGCTGGCACATCTTTCCAATACGTATAGAAATTATATAGACATATTCTAAAATTTACACTGACATAGCCTCAGAAAAAGAGGAACACTCTTCATCAATACTGAAAACGAGATCCCCTGGAAAGCAAAAACCACGAGAGAGAAAAATCGCAGGTTCGGTTTCATTGCGTCTGTGCATGAGATGTAATATAAAGTGCAACAGCTCTTACGCCTCCTAGAACCGGCTTAAGCAGTATTCCACTTTAAAGGTGAATGTCACAACGATTGGGTTTGATGATCCCAAAGGACCAGTAAGAAATAAAACTACAGATTTTTAGTGGAGGCTGATTTTTAAGTGTGCCCTGTATACCATAAATTATATAATATATATAATTTAGTTAAAATAGAGATGGACGGAGCTATGCATAATGTTCCTACTCAAATATCAACAACAAAGACAAAATTGGGGGAAATATGGGAATAAAATGATTAGAGACTGAACGGTGATGAGTGATATAAACAGATGTATACTTAATATACTCAAATAACATATTTGCAACATATTGTAAAACAAAAGAAAAGTGGACTTGGAGTATGTGTGGAAACACAGAAACGTTTATAAATAATAAAGGAAAATAAAATGTGCAAATCCCGCTCCCCACACCAAGTTGAGGAAACAGTACAGTTTATGGGGCACACCTCTTTACCACAAAGAGTGTGTTACTGTGTTGAGTGGGAGGTGGAGTGTGGTGAGGTAAAAATGATGTGATTTAGAAGTAAAACCTTTGTATTAACAATTAGATTGCTGGTGGTAAGAATGGCAATATGCATTATAACTATGATGTAAGGATAAACAAAACTAACAACTCAAATACACATAATATAATGCGGTGATGTGATGTCAGGCAAACGTTGAAATATATCACCTAGCAACAGAGCATATAAATCACCTTCCCGACTCTCTTTCTTTGGCATATCTAAATATTGCCAGATCTTAATGTATTGATGAGATGATAAACGACAATTCAAATGCATGACGTATCAACAGAACTGATGCGAAGAACTTGTGATAGGAGGAAGCAAAACAGCATCAATATTGTTTTAATGATGCATATTTAGATACTCATGAGGTCGATAATGTACAATAAAAGAATTGAACTGGGTTTTACGGCACACTAACACACAACGGAATTGAACACTACTGACCATGTGCAGAATGGGTTTATAACTCTCAAGTGCAGAGTTACTGCCCATTATGGTGTAGACAATCGCTGGAACCACTGTCATGTGTAGCGTCTGCCCCCCCCCCACCCCCCTAAACACACACACAAACACTCAAGTAGCACTTGATACAATACAGGGATAATGATATACATCTTTAATAAACGACAAAAATAAATATAAGCTAACATGAATTCCGGGCGGTTTTGAGGTTTTAACTCACTGCCTTGATAATCAGTGGTCCTCTTTTGCCCGGAAACAAACACATAACTAGTAAAAATGAAGAAATAATAATAAAAACAAGCATCATAAGTGATAAGATCGGAGTAGTTGCAAACATTCACTGTTATATAAACATATACTCCAGTTACAATCAATGATACAATGATAACACAGAACGTTTTGCTAATGTGACGAATTGGCTTGTGCAGATGAAATTATGTTGCCTAAATATTTGCAATGAATAAAGGGTTCGTGAGAGTGGTCGATACTGTGCCTGACTTGAAAACCAGTGTGAGAGACTTTAACTGACATCAGTAAAATACTTAACATTTCGTGCCATCACGATAACGTCATTGTTAACAGAATGGTTTAGGGAGTGCAACCATTCGCATGAGACTTTAAGGTCATACTACGCCAATTCATTTTCCATATGCCTACCTTATATCTCTAAGCTCTGTACTGAGTTCCCTAATATAGGAAGCTATACTTGTTTTGAAAGACCTATCTTAGTTTTATCAAAAAAACATACATAAGCAATACATTGAGTATGTTTTGAAAAAGCTATTTGGGTCGGATGGTGCTGACCCACCTACTTGCATGTAGAAACATGAGGACAATGTAAAATATACTTCTTTTTTTGATTATGCAACACATTATGAATTCATTACACAAATGTATAATTTAACCTTTATAAGTACTCTTCAAAATTTGAATTATATTTTTTTAGCAATATGTTTTAGTTTATTTACCTTGTCAACCAATCAAAATTAAGAGATTCTGTGTAATAGCTCCGAATTTACCCTGGAATTTTTTCCTGAAAAAAGACAATGATGTCGACGCCTGCTTGTGTACACACTATCCTACTGTGATATACTATTTTAAAACCATTCTGTTGAAGAAATATAATTCAATGATCACTAATAGAAAAATGTTCTCGAAGCATGGATCACCTCTTGGATATGACATATCTCCAGGATCACACTCGAGTGTATATAGCCGTTCGTGAGATCCTGCTGACATGGCATGTTAATTCGATGACGCAGATTTTCAAAACACGTTACTCTAGATGTAATCCTATTTTATTGTATAAAATAAAATTGTAATCCTATTTTTTATTGTATACAGTAAAATTGTAATCCTATTTTATTGTATGCAATAAAATCGGATTACAGCTAGATTAACGTGTTTTGAAATTTCCCATATTGCTTACTGCATTTCCGATTGCATTTGCATTTACTGTGTTTGGTGCGATTACGAAATTTCCAGCAGCTTATTAAGCCGTAACTTTGTCATCTAATTCATCCATCTTTGTCAGTAATATAATATCTTTTTAGACAGTTATTTTAATCGAGTTGAGAAATATTGTATTGCTTCCTGTTAGGTTTGGTTGTTTGGGTGAAATGTTTGTCTCACACTTTCATTTAAAGTTTGAAATAGTCACTGCGTTAATCTTTGTTTATTTTCTTTATTCTCTATCGATTCAAACTTATCACATCTGGTCCCACTAAGCGTAAGAGAGAATCGCTTGTTTCCTGTCCGTTTCAGTTGTTCCTGACCGTGCTTCGAAAAATAGGCACCTTCAAGTTGTTACCTGTTTGCCTGACTTGACTGCTCCCCATTTATATTAAACGGTTCTGCAACAGGCATTCGCTATGTTGACTATGATAACTCCCCTATTTTTGCTTTAACATTTAATTCCCCATACAGTCACTCAAAAATAAATCATTTAAACCTTTTATTCAGGATTTAATCCTTTAGATTTTACGAAATTATGACCCATTTTACGTGAACAAATCACTAGAGCGTCCTTATCTCTATGGAGTCCTTTCATTCTCGTCGACAATTATGTGTGTTGTTTGGAGGAAAACGTTATAAAAGGTCCCAGTACAATTAATACATCTATGCACTGCCACAGCTTAACCATACTGTAATACTGTGTCCGTTTCCTAAATATCAACATTGTGACAATGCATATTTGCTTACTTTGGTTTAGATCTATCTTCATGAATGTATATCCGTGACATTCCTAATCATTCACTGTTATCATCCTGTTTGTGGAAATCAACCATTTGTAGGCTAATTGTATCAGGTAAAGACAAATTCCTTCGATAGATTATTTCTGAAACGCATTTTAGGAATTTGAATGACCGCTATATTATTAACATGTTGTTGTTTTGTTGTTGTCGTTTTCTGTCGCTGAGAATGAATTCACTTTCATAATGCATTACACGATTTTGATGAAACTAGTTTTGAATATCCATTATAAGAATTATTAAATAGTAGAATGTTTATGACTATTATTATAAATAACTTAATGATTCACACATATTTTAAGCTTCGCGAACTATTTAACATTCTGACTGTATATTCCAAGCGTAAGAAAATTAGGAATTCTGATCCATCCTAAAATCACGTTTATTTTCCTCGCTTACATGCATTTTTTATCGTACAGAAACTTATTTATTAAATTGTACTAGATTTCCAGGTCATATATGTTATCTGTCTTCATGTATATCTAATCTTGTTTACGATATTTTTCGTCATGACCAAAGAACTAACTTTGTTTGGCACTTCTTTCCTAGCCCAAACTCTGAAGGCGTTTGATTGGTCAGGTTGGGGGTGCCAGGGCACCTGCTTGGTCACGAAGAGTATAAATAGAGCGTCAGATCTGAAATCGAGGACAGTTGTTGCGGCGCTAAGTTCAAACTAGGCAAATGGGAGCAAAGGAACAAAATACATAAGAACTCAATCATATAGATGTACATTCCAAAAGTGTATAAATGGAAGCAAATGTCCCGGTGAGATCCATACCAAATATATTTTGTCAGGAAATATTACATATATGTGAACCTAAAGTAGATAATCTATGAACATTAAAGTGAAAACTTTGTTAACTGTCTTCAAATTACTCAACCTCGAGGTGCCTTAAAAACTATATACATGTGCCCCTGAATTGTTAATTATTTTGCCGTAATATTTACATTATATAGCACACAACTCACATCAAACACCAATTGACAGGTTAAACTACCGCTACTTTAGGCACAACAGCAAAAACATGAAAACATGATATATAAACATGTGGTCTTTCACTGAAGTATTTACTGTTCGGTTTTTATCGGTGACTATATCGGTGGTACATTTTCAAATGTTTTTGTTTTCTTATTAAATTTCGATTCAGTGGTTCAACTACTCCGGGCCGATAAAGGCTCTTGGTATTGTTTAACTACCCTTAGGATATGTTGTCTACTTTTCAAGTCTTTTGACTGTTACTTGTGATGCGCAGACTTCATAACCGCTGCTCCCAACTAAATTCCATTTTGTTTATTTCGCTCTTCGGGGTATAGAATTTTATTAGATACTGGGACCGTACGCCGTTGGACATGGAATGATGACATTAAATATAGCATGTCCACTGCCATATGCATGCCATCTTCGGGATGGTTAAAATTCTGTACTATTGATTTTATGAATATTGAGTTCTGCTCAAACCGGAGCTAGTGGGCGTGAACTGTAGCAAGCATATTTCACTACCGTTCATGAACAGTCTCAATCAAACCGAGACTGCA
Organism: Cyrtodaria siliqua; assembly: GCA_037043455.1. Lineage (NCBI taxonomy): Eukaryota > Metazoa > Mollusca > Bivalvia > Adapedonta > Hiatellidae > Cyrtodaria > Cyrtodaria siliqua. The sequence goes on along the minus strand of JAWPHD010003496.1, from coordinate 200,725 downwards.
ATATTTCGTTTTTTTCGTGTTCAGCCGTTTCCAAAGGTCTATTATCATACTTGGTTTTTATATCTAATTTACTTTGTTATCGAATATTTTGCTCAACATAAATGTAGTTGGAATGCGTTTTAAATACAAGGCCAATCGCCCAGAAATTTACATTGAAGTGTCAATTTACTGTATGCTGTATGGGTGATTTCAAACGCAAAACTTTTGTTGCTTGCACGCCAAACGATTTTGAAATCTGCTCTCATTTATACATACATGTAACGTTGAAACCCATGTGAAAAAACAAATGTCTGGAATATAAACACTTTCTGTTAAAGGCATCTATATTGAGAGACAATTTTGAAGGTCGTAATATCATGGCTAGTTGACGTCATTGTCGTTTTGCATCTTCATCTGTATGATACGTTGGTCTGTCAAAGTTGGAAATCTTTCGAAGGAAGACGACTTGTGCTTCGTGGTTATGAATTGTGATCACAAGATAAAATATATAATTAAGAGATGCTAGTATAGGAAGAAGTGAAATAAAGAATAAAGACAATACTCGACATAACTTTTCATATACGGGTCAATAAATACACAAATAAAATATTTAGAGTAAATGAAATAATGAATTTCAGATAAGTTGTCTATACCTACATTGATCCATCTGATATGAACACACCAGTTTCCGTCGCGGTACCAGAGACAAGTGTGTACCCGCTAACACAGCTTCACATTGTCAATTTATTCTTAGTAGGTTTAGCTGAGATCCTGGTTTACGGGATGAGAGCGGTAAGCTCCCTCTTGAAGTGTATCAAGGAGCGGGCCTTAGATGCAGCAGCTGGGAGAATGTTCCAAGCAAACTGTTCTCAGAAAGAAACTAAATTTCGTGCTGGAAATTCTTAGAATGTAGTGCTCTTGTACACGTGGAAGAGGGAGTCAGGTACTCAGAGAAGGGTATGTCTATCAAGTCATGGACTACTTTGTAGAGGAGTGTAAGTTGGAACCTGGCACGACCGTGTCAGAGTGTTTGCCAATGGAAATGATCCAAATTTTCAGTCACACTGCTGGTGTTTGTGTAGCGGGTAAAATATCCTGACGCTCGTCTTTTGGATGTTACTTGTGATATGCAGGCTTCATAACCGCTGCTCCCAACTAAATTCCATTATGTTTATTTCGCTCTTCGGGGCATTTAATTTTATTAGATACTGGGACCATACGCCGTACGACATAGGGAAGCATATAACTCCATGTCGACCGCCATCTTCGAGATGGTTAAAATTGTGTACTATTGATTTTATGAATATTGAGTTCTACTCAACCCGGGGCTAGAGGGCGTGAGCGGTAGCTAGCATATTTCATTACCGCTCATGAACAGTCTCAATCAAACCGAGACTGCAATATTTTGTATTTGTCGTTCTCCGATGTTTCCAAAGGTCCATTATCATACTCTTTTTTGTACCATCTCCTGTTTATAGGTCTGGTCTGTATGTTATTGGCTCCAAACTGTAATCCACACAGTAATCCACTTGAGGTCCCACCAGACTGATATGTGCATTTGTCTTGGTGTCCTCGTTTGTTAAGTTCTGCCTCAAGAACCCTAGCATGTAATGTGCCTTTTTACCGACTCTGTGAATGTGGTTTTTAAGGGAAATAGATGATTGAAGGTCGACTTAATAGGTAGGTACCTGGTCGTGTATCTAGTAGTATGTGCCCTTTTAATTGGTAGTTGTGGACTTTCACTGTCTTGGATTTGGTGACACGGAGAACAATATATTTCTCAGGGTGAAACTCCATGCATCATTTCTGTTCCCATTTTGCTAGCGTCAGCAGGCCTTTCTGGCAATCGTTATCTTTCTTCTTCTGTCTATAAACAATGAGGTCATCTGCAAAAAGCCTACTTTTAGAGATAAACTCTGTGGGGCTCCGCTTAACACTGCTGCTCTGTCTGATGTAGAACCCTCTACAGTTGGTGTCTTTGGACAGAAAGGGTTCAGTCATTTGATAGGTTCTCTCTCTGATGCCATAATGATTTAGTTCCTTAGACGTTTGTGTGACTCGGTCCATTTGTTTTGGAAAAGTAGAGAATGACCATATCTATCTGGATACCAATATCTAATGAGGAAGCAAGCTCGTGAAAACGGGTCACGAGCTGTGTCTCACAGCTTCTTCTTGCTTGAAAACCATAGTTGTCATTGAGGATATTGAACTCTCCAACATCTTACAGCATATGTAGCTGAGTGAGACTGGGCGATATTTGCTGGCTTCATATCTTTCTCCTTTCTTGAAAATGGCTGTGATGTTGGCTTGTCGCTGGAAGTGTTTCCTGTGGATAGAGCTTTCTTGAAAATGGTCGCTATAAGTGGTGCGATTTCATTATGAAATTATTTAAGGATTCTGGATGGAATCTGATGAGGGTCAGATGCTTTCGTAGGTTGATTTGTACCAGTAGTGATGTTTACCAGTAGTTTTTCTGACGCCCTCATACTATGGCATTCGTGGATGTATAAAGGGTCCCGTCTGGGTCAGGAACGGAAGTAGTGTCCTCATGGGTGAAGAGTGACTGATATTGGTTGTTCAGTATGTCCACCTTGTCCTTGGGGTTGTTGAAGAGACGTCCTATGCTTTTAAGTGGAGATATGCCGTTGGTGTCTTTTCTGATCGATTTGGTGTATGCCATAATTCTTTCTGTTTACTTTGTCTTCCATCGTCTGCGTTCCCACCTTCAATTATGTTGTTGATATAGTTCAAATAGGACTGTCGTTCTGCTCGCTATACATTCATTTTAGAGTCTTTATATTTTCTGACGTACCTTCCTGACCTTTTCATTCGTTCGAAGAGTTTGGTCCTTGTGCGGATGCCTGCTTTGACTTTCCTGTCAATCTTATGTTTATTTCCTCGCTTTAAGGGTATCTGATTTTCCATGAGACTTTGTAGTTTATCTTTGAACAACCAAAACTCTTCAGTGTGGATTGCTCACTTATTGTAGTGAAACAGAAAGTGTTTTCAAGCTGTACAATTGCTTGTTTGATAGCGTCAAAATTTGCTTTTCGGTAGCAGTAGACATTCCTTGGTGCTGTGTCGCTAGTCGGAGGCTTGACTCTTTATATATGGTCACGTGGTCAGATATTCCTCGTATTATTTCAATAGTGTTCACCAGGGATTGGTTATTTGTAACAGACAGGTCCAGTATGTTATCTGTGTCCTCAGTTATCCTAGTTGAACTTTCAGAGACAAAGAATGATAAAAATATCGGACAGGGAAAGCAGCATTCAAGGACGACAGTCAACCACAAAACACAAAAACAAACACGCAAACAGACAAACGATAAGGTAAAAGTAATAAAAAATGTAAACGACATCACAAACACTAAAGGGTTGACAATAGGGCTACCGCCTTGGACCGGTCAGTGGCAACAAAGGCCACTGGGGTTTAAACCGGTTCTAGGGTGCACCAAACCTCACACGTACCCTACTGTCAACCCATTAAAACAGGACAGTGTGAATAAAGAAATCCCCGCCATGATCTAATCTCTAACCAACAAGGCAGCATCAATAGGCAATATAAGTAAAACACAAATATGCTCGTGTTAATATAATAATAAGAGAATAAACCATTAAGGGCACGACAGGAAAGATCATAGACACACATCAAACGCCGAAGTCCCATTGGCTTTAGGAAGGCGTCATCATAGGGTCCACAGCCTGTCCGGTCATCGTACAATTAAAGAGGAAAGCATAGTGGCGAACTGTAAAAGGGTCCACCACCAAGCATGCAGAATGTTGCAAAATGATAGGGTCATAACCTCTTTTGATAATCTTTTTAACAAGTTTAGCAAAGATAGAATGAAAGTGATCATGATCAAGAATCTTACGAAGTTTATAAATCACATCACCATAGAAGTCAGCTTGTGATAGTCCTTGTCGCAGAAGAGTCCTTAAATTACTTTTATATTTGGAAAGAAGATCAAGGTTACGATAATAACATTTTGCAAAGGTTTTACGAAGTTTATGGTAACGGTAGCCCTGAATGAGTAGATTTTTAGTTATACAAAGATTACGAATATTAAAGTCCTCAACTCGAGTACAAGCTCTTGAAAAACGAATAGGTTGAGACACATACACCCCATAAGAAATAAGTTGATTTAGGTAGTAGTCGCGGCTGCTATTAAGTAGTTCATGACTCTGTGAGGATCTTGTTGTAGATGACTTTACACTGCTGTTTGTCCAATTAAAGGTTGGCAAGTTAAAATCACCAACCAACCAAGTATGTGCCGACGATGGGATCTATGCAAGGCAAGTTTGAAGCTTTGCTAGGCAATAGCGAATGGTCGGTAGAATGATCCTATATATATATAAATATAAAAATCAAACAGGAAAAGCAGCATTCAAGGACGACAGTCAACCACAAACATACACAGAAACAAAGAACAAATATAAAAATTAATAAAAGGCCACATAAGACATCACAAACCCAAAAGGGTAGACAATAGGGCTACCGCCTTGGAACGGTCAGTATCAAAAAAGGCCGCTGGGATTTAAACCAGGTTCTAGGGTGCACCAAACCTCACACTTACCCTACTGTCTTGTCGAGAACATACTGAGAGTTTATCACTAGTACTTTCATGGGCAGGTCGTCTCTTTGCCGAGACACAATGTTTGCCTTGGGTGTTTCAATCAAAATTTCAAGAAAGGGTCTCTTATCGAGAACATAGTGAGAGTTTATCACTAGTACTTTTATGGGAAGATCGTCTCTTTGCCCTGACAGCAATGTTTGCCTTGGTTGTTTGAATCAAAATTTCAAAAAAGGGTCTCTTGTCGGGAATAGACTGAGAGTTTATCACGAGTACTTTCATGGGCAGGTCGTCTCTTTGTTTAGAGCTGCGGTGTATGAACTGTGATTCATTCATTCTAGATGACCAATGCATATTATATTCAGAAACTGTATACACGGGGAGGTTTTCTTTTCCCTTACATTTATAGATGTAACATATTATAATTCTGATTTAAAACTATCAAAAAGGTCACACTGCAGTCCAAGCGTGTTTTAAAAACTTGATGCAGTTAAATCCGCCACTAGTAGGATGTCATAAAACCAAGCAACAACAAATAATGATTTTTTGAAGTTGTTAAATAATATATTAAGAATGGTTATACACATTTTATAAGAGAATACCGTTTTATGCGATTTTATAAGTTTTTAAAAATTTAGAAGACATATTATAAAGTCTTTCTGAAACGCTGATTACATATTTGCTGATAAGAACATTTCCTATGTGTATATTGAAAAAACGTTACGATAGATTGACAGTATGCGTGAACAATACAGACAGATAGGAAAACTGTGAGAAGATAATTTGATTTACTGTCAAATGTGAGTGTTTTACTAAAAACCTCATTTGTTTTCGTCTCAGAAGTTTATCTTACTGTTTAATTTCTAGTTTCACCAATTTATAATCATTAATTTGTTATTTACATTTTGCGATAAGGGAGTATTAGTTATAGAGTACATATAATGCATACAGTGAAAGTTAAGTTATTAAATTTAAAAACATAACACCAACAACAACTACATTGTCTGATCCTTGAAAGGTGTACTGCCTACCAGAAATTACTCATTTGTGTATGAAAACAACAAATGCGATCATCTTAACAGAGGCAACGAATACATAGAACATATATAGAGGATATTTGTTGGTTTGGAGTGAATATAGGATTTATTTTCATCAAGAAGTGAGAAAACATATTTTCACAAGTGCTTTAATATTCTATTTATTATATAGTATTACTTTTTATCATGCAACACTACCAAATCGTTTCAAACAGAAAATACGTTTCGTTCCGACAGTTCCCCGTTAACGTATTCGCGGATAAATATAGTAAGGCCAGCGCGTGAGGCGATTTACATATATTTAGTGCGCATAGAATATAGTTCCAAACTATGACATAAATACTTCCGGTGACGTTATCTGCGTAGCTATCTGCGTAACCGTAGCTACCGCCTGGTCTGTCGCCCAAAAAAGCGAATGATGTAGTTCCCGCATTCTATGACGTCCTATGACGGCGTTCCCCACCTACGACCCCGTAGACCACGCTCCCGACAATACGCCCTATACGCTCTACATACGCTTCTAGCTACACAATATATACTCAGTCTTACAATGTTATTATTAAATGTATTATATAATAGGATACATAACAGATGATTGCAAAGCAATCTTAAGTCAGAATGAATAAATACGAATTCTAAACCTTCTTCGAATTGAAATTATGCTAAACTTTGGCAAGATACCGATGTAATTTAACAACAATGCAATCTCACATTAAATTCTAGATTTAACACAAAACTTACAACACAATATTTCAACCATCAACATAGACTTAATTCCCAACGCATATACAACATGACTGAATGAATAATTAGTTTTACCGCTAACACATTATAGGCTATAATGGTACAGCGACCTCAGAGTGATTGAATAATTATGACAATGTAATAAACAACCTCAGATAGGTTTACACTGTACAATAACCTTTTATGCAATGAAGTAATCCTCCTTAGAAAAAGTACTTACAATCTGAATCGCGTATTCCATTTACTATGTACAGAACAACTGGCATTATCAATAATGTAAATATACGCCACAATAATCAGACAAGAATTTGTAAACATATTATGACGTTTGAAAACGTACTAGAAATAAAGTCAATATTCTGCTAAACTATCTATGTTTTTTACCGGCAGATATTTACTTCAGAAGAACAATTTAAATATGACAACAATTTACAACAAATAAAATAAATTCGACTTACCCCTGCCGTTATTGGTAATGGTCACTACTACCCTGGAGAATGTTTTGCGATCCTGTGACAACGTCTTATCATGCTGACACCAATTTATACAGTCCCTACAAGGGTACCTGACTGAACACGTCATCCCTACAAATGTAATGTTCTTCGGACTTCTCAGACTGCACGTAGTTACCCGCATTGGTAAATACTGGCAAATTTACTCATAATACACAGCCTGTAAATTCATAACTTTCTTAATACTTGATGGATTTTGATGAATTAAAGCCAAAACAACTTATTCTTTATCAGTAGAATGTAACTAGTAGAATATCACTTATTATACACTGAACAAAATTGCTAAGTATCAACTTTTGTATCTTAACTAATTTTCTTATTTTAAATATATTTTAGGATAGATATATGATAAATATTTTGTTTGATCCATAGTTTGTAAAACATTTATTTTTTGTTTAAATTGTTACATCTGTTGAGAGTTACCCACCCTTTACATGAAAACATGAAATGCACTGATAAAACACATAACATGAGTCAAAGATCGCTTAAAGATATACAATTCTTAAAATTGGTATGAAACAATAGAAAAGAAACAATTTGACCCATTTATCGCAGACTTACCGTCTATAAAAAAATGAAATATGGATAATCTCAAATTACCTCCCTTTACATTGAATATTGTTTGAAATTCAAGTAACTGTAATTCAGCGTTAACATTCAATATTTCGAAAATTTCTTTTGCAAACGCATTTATAGTGGTAATACTAGTAAAACATGATGTCAAATTAATTAACTAATTCGAAGTTCTTAATAAAATCGTGTTATAACTTATTTCTAAGAAAACACATTGACTTAAAAGTTTCAAAATTATGTTCATGCAATCAGAGCAGACGATTTACACTCGTTATTTTGCAGTTTAACCGTATATCTAATCGAGCTCAAAATACACAAAACAATGAGAATATTATTGACATATTCTTAGGTTGATACTAAGCAATTTGGTTTAGAATATATACGCATCGATTAAAAGTGATGTACTTGGCAAAAATCTATAAGTCAGAATTCCTATTCATGGACCCATGATCCAAAGTCGTGGTTCGGTTCCCGCCATTGCCATATGCGTTGTGTCTCTGAGCAAGACATTTTTATCTGCATTGCTTATTACTGGTTCTACCCAGGAAGACATCGAGAGTGATTCAAATAAGTTCATAGAGCTTTCGCTACAATAGATGTAAAATAAATCAGTTTAAACTTATTCAACATACGGGAAAATGAGGCCCCGACAAACACAGTCGCAAACTCTAAGTACATATGCACTCATTTTGTTACATACTGTAATGTTAGAGAAAAACACTTTTTCTGATGCTTCTTAAATGAAGGTTTCTTCTTTTCATTTGCATAATGTGCTTAAAAATACCTACTGAATGCAGATCGAACGATTATTTGCCGAGATTTGGACATATGAACACCAAGGAACATAAACATAACACATACAAAAACATAATTAGAAACTCAGGATGTATCTAGAATTGTATCGAACAACCACAGCAGTTTCAACCCAAGAGAAAACAAGGTGAGCAAATACCAGGATGTATACCCTGTTTTGCACCTTTTACGGTCAAACATATCTTTTTGGAATGTGCAGACTTTGCGGCAAAGATACTACAATGTTAATACTATGACAGAGTTATTTGACACTATAGATTTTAGTCTTGTTTTAGATTTTCCGAAAGAAATCAGACTTTATAAATAATTATAATATGTTCTGATTTATCTTTACTTGTTTGTTTGCATTTGTTGATTTACGTTTATACAAAGTTTATAGTAATACCATATCTACTTCATTTCTTCATCTTTCATCAGGTTTTGCGCACAAAAGAAATATAAAAAGATCGGACAGGGAAAGCAGCATTCAAGGAGGGCAGTCAACCACAAAACACAGAAACAAACATGGAAACAGACAAACAAGAAGGCAAAAGTAATAATAAAAGTAAACGACATCACAAACACAAAAGGGATGACAATAGGGCTACCGCCTTGGAACGGTCAGTGGCAAAGTAGGCCACTGGGGGTTTAAACCGGTTCTAGGGTGCACCAAACCTCACACTTACCCTACTGTCATCCCATTAAAACAGGACAGTGTCAATAAAGAAATCTCCGCCGCCATGATCTTATCTCTTACCAACAAGGCAGCATCAATAGGTAATATAAGTAAAACACAAATATGCTCGTGTAAATATAATACAAAAAAACAATAGCCTAGAAAGCCACAATGAAGGTACTCAATGACTTGGCAGAAGCCAGAGCAGTAAGAGAATACACCATTAAGGGCACGACAAGAAAGATCATGGACAAACATCAAACGCCACCGTCCCAATGGGCTTTAGATAGGCGTCATCATAGGGTCCACAGCCTGTCCGGTCATCGTACAATTAACGGGGAAAGCATAGTGGCGAACTGTAAAAGGGTCCACCACCAAGCATGCAGTACGTTGCAAAATGATAGGGTCATAACCTCCTTTGATAAACTTTTTAACAAGTTTAACAAAGATAGAATGAAAGTGATAATGACCAAGAATCTTACGAAGTTTATAAATCACATCACCATAGAAGTCAGGTTGTGATAGTCCTTGTCGCAGAAGAGTCCTTAAATTACTTTTATATTTGGAAAGAAGATCAGGGTTACAATAATAAAATGTTGCAAAGGTTTTACGAAGTTTATGGTAACGGTAACCCTGATTGAGTAACTTTTTAGTTATACAAAGATTACGAATATTAAAGTCCTCAACTCGAGTACAAGCTCTAGAAAATCGAATAAGTTGAGACAGATACACCCCATAAGAAGTTGCTCGGGGAACATCCCAATCCAAGTGGGGATAATTAACAATGTCAAAATTAAAATCATCTCTCTTGTCATAGATTTTGCTAATTATTTTACCATTTTCAATCGAGAGATCTAAATCAAGAAAAGAAGCGTTATTATCAGATATATTTTCTTTATTAAGCCGAAGTTCTTTAGGATAAATATTATCAACCATAGTTGGAAAGAAAGGGTTGTCAATGTTCAGTATGTCATCCAGATACCGAGAGGTGTCATTGAAAGCTTCAATAACATCTGCCTGTGTATCTGGTGAAAGACTCAACATGAAATCTCTTTCATAGCAAAATAAAAACAAATCTACGACAAGTGGTGCACAGTTCGTACCCATAGGGATACCAACAATTTGTCTATAAACGGTTGTACCATACCTGACGAAAATATTATCTAATAGGAAGATTTCATAGCAAGTCAACAGAGTATAATTGTCTAAACTGCCGTTAGTAAAAAACGCTTTAATATTATTACATGCCAAAAATGTAGTATGGTGTGAAGGCTGGTGTAAACGATAAGCAAAATAAACTTCCTACCATGTACTGGATTCCTAAATTACATAAAAATCCATATAAGGCTCGCTTTAATTCTGGGATTAATTTATTTTGATCTATAAAAAATTCAGGAGACGTTCTGGATAAAATTTTCAATAAAGGTCAAGTTTCATCAATAAGCACTTATGACTTCTCTACACTATATACAACCTTACCTCATCACCTTATTAAAAACAAGCTAATTTCTCCTATTCAAAAAACATAACCAATATATAACCATTAGTTAATTCATCATGTCTTGTACACGTTTTATGCAGATCAATACAGTATTTCTTGGATGTATCAACAGTGCCCGCACATGCGTGGTCAATAATGATCACATACTGTTATAAATGCCCATTAATCTACAGCAAGAGCATGCTTCCGTGTCACTTGAATATGGGGGTTTAAAAAGTATTTAACCTATTTCATGTATGTTCATGAAAGTTCATAAACATCTTCATCTCACCCCATGGAAAGGCGTTACGCCCCTTCCCATTAAACCTTTACCTGCAACCTGACCTAGCTCATAACATTAAATATGCACATGACAGCCTGCAAACGTGTTCCGTGGAACACCCTTCTAGTTATTTATTTAACACACAAAAGCCTATGTGATTATCAGCCCTTGATTCCATCATTGAATTATATACTATTGTTAAGTTCACCTTCACTCTAAAAATATGTATAGCATAATTGTAAAAGTACACCACTGTTAAAAAAATAAAGATATTCTTTATATTACATGTACCTTCTATACACAAACTATACACATGAAAAGCGTGCACTTACATTGTAAACTGAAATATGTGGTATGGTGAAACGTTCGAATGAACAGTTTATTAGATTTGTTATTTGGTTCGGACCATTTTGTTCGAATATAGACATGCTAATGATCAATTGGTTTTGTTTGGCAATGTTTCTATGTAAAATAGTCACTATTTTCTGTTTAACATATCCACAAATATAGTTGCTGGTTATACAATGTTTACAGAGAAAGTCCGTCGATGTCATCATACTATAACCACATATTATTGAAAGAATATCTTTGCCTTTTTACAATGGTGCACTTTGAAATGTGGATGATGTGGATAACATGGCCTACTTTATTTAGAAATGATGTCTCGTCTGCTCTTTCGCTGGATAAATGGAACAATTTATTTCATTTGACATTAAAAAAAAAAGAATAAAATTGCGTAATACTTTTCGGATATAAAGAGCACACTTTCTGATATTATGTTCATATAAATACTATTGAATTACTGTCAAGTACTTTATGGTTGACATTGCTCATGCCTAAATTATGCATTTGGTTGAAAAGTTCACTCTTGACCATACCCCATCCATTGTGGAGGATCCTTTTATATAAAAATGGTAGATCACTAGTCCTTAAATATACAGCAGCTAACGGGTGTTACATGTGATGCATGATGCAAGTTAACACAGGGTAGATACATAGGCAATGTTGCAAAAAGATGTTTAAAAGACTAGCACAGCAATCTTTGCTTCAGTTTGTGGGAGTAGGAAATCGTCCTTAAACGAAAACAACTGATTTACAAAGTAGTTGGAGTATATGACTGCTGAAAGAAAAGAATAATCTAGATACCGCTAATACAAATGGACAGAGCATCCTGAAAGACATTTTTTGAAAGATGGTAGTTAACTATTATTTTAAACAGCAGACTATAGTAATCTTAGTACTGAATTTACTGAGAATGCAAGGTTTGATAGAAAACTTAAAGACTGTATGAATATTTGCATGATTGCTAGGCATTTAAAATTCCATAAAGGACAAGGTATGTGGTGTATTTTTCTCCCAATATGTTCAAAATGCAATAAAAATATTACATGTAATCTGTTGTGCATGTTGAAGTAAACTGATCGTATTCTATCTTCAAAATATATATTTTTTATTTGATTTATCTAGAGGAATTAACAAATACATGATATTCATGCAATTCTCTTGTTTAAGCTATTTTTTGTGTGTGTTCGCCGATTTCTTTCCCATATACACGAACATAATAAGAAAAGGTTAAAGACCTTCAGCAGAAATTATTTTTTAATAAATATTCAAATTTTATTTGCAGTTTTCAAGTCACATCGGAACTTTTTGTCGGTACCTTTATACATATTTATTTACATTTTTGAAAAATACTTTGTTTTGTTATAAATAAATATTATCCAAAAATCTTTTATTTTATGTTTTATTTTTGTAGATTTTCTCCAAAAATGTCAAGATGTTTAAACTTTGCTATTCCATATATTTTTTCATGTACATTAATATAATAGAATGTTTAAAGGGACACACGGCAATCTTGATTTTTTAAAAAGTCGCGGCGTCCCATTAGTTTTTTTCTTAACTTTCATTTGTTTAATCATTAATGTTAATTATTAGAATAGTTCAAAGCAAATTGTTTTTACATATTACTTCCTTTTTAGAATATTGCACCGATAATATATTTAAAAAATTGGTAAAATAACGAAACATATTGAAATCTTATTTTTTTATTTAATTATTTGCAAGCAGTTTTAAAGTCAAAATGACCCAGGATAACTAATCGAGGAGCACTTTTTTAATGTTCTAATAAAACTCAAGATTGCCATGTGTCCCTTTAAATAACATTCAACTCCTTTATATTGCAATAAAATTGTTTTTAAATAGTCCAGGTTTCGGCGGTTTTGGTTTAAATTTTGATATTCTGGGCCGAAAGAAATGGCATTTTTAAATCTCTGATCCTTCAGGACTGTCTCTTCTGTAGCTCATGACACCTTTACATTGAAAGAAATACTATAATGCCTTCTGTTTTGCTATATTTTAATCATAATTGATTGATATAATTTTCTCCCCGAAAATTTCAAGATTTATTTATTCCAAATATTTGTTTTCATGAACATGTATATAACAGATAGCATTAAGGACTTTCAATAGCCTTATATTGTAATGAGAAATATATTTTTTTAAAAGTAATCCGGTTTTTAGTGATTTTGGTTCAACTTTTGTCTCAAAATATCCCAGTTTTTACAACTCTCTGATCCTTTAGAATTTACCTATACCTCAGGACATCTTTAGATGAATGAAATCACCTTAAACATTTCTATTTTGTTTAATTGGAACCGTCAATATTTTCTTTAATTATTCCAACAATCAGTGAATTGTATGCATTTTTGCTGATTTCCCTCCAAAATGGCAAGCTGTATACATTTTGTCCATTTCAAATATTATTTTTATTTATATGAAAAATGATATATAGGGTCCTATAGAAACCACAGCGTCCGAACGCAATGGCATCGTAGGTCCGCACTGTACTGCAAACAAGGACTTGAAACTACAATGAAAGAGACAAAAAAACAACAGAAAGGGTGGTGAAGACAGGGTTACCGACTTGGAACGGTCAGTAGGCAATAAGACCTACTGGTTAGCTTGAATCGATTTTATATGCGCACAATCCTCGCTATTATCCTGTCTTCAGCGCCCAAATAGACAAGACAGTGTAAACAAAACTAAATCCCATCAAAAGGAAATCTCGAACAATAAAGTCCACATCCAGAGAAACCAACTAAAGATATACATACAAAATAATAAACATCTCAGGATGTATCCAGAATCGTACTGAACAACCATAGTAATTGCAGCTAAAGAGAAGACCAATCTAGGACAGACAACTGTCAGAAGCTTCAGATCCTTAAAATTGCAATGATAATAATATTTAAAAAATTCCAATTTTACCGATTTTTGCTCAGATTTGCATGTTTTGCCCGAAAATATTGTATTAAGCAACTGTTTCAGAAAAACTACCATGATTGTTATTTCTTTTTACTAAGATATATCTAAAAGGTGGTAGCATTTGAAATTTGCCAGCTGAGTTGGTACAGCAAAGTTGAGTAGCCCATGATCTATAATTTTAAAGCCGACAGTAAACTCAAAATTACGCATTGTATGGGTAAAATTGGACCACAAACGCTCAAAACCTATGTAAAACAAATACGGGAAACGTATTTCTGAGCAATTTTACCAATTGCTATTTATAAATATGGATTATGCAGCCGTGTAATTTTCATATACATTTAGAAAAATAGTTTTCCAATTGAAAAATCACCAGAAAAGGTGGGGTCACAAGACATGTAAGAAAGTTCTTGTTTGTTTGCTTAACAAGTCAAGGGTATTGCTGTTTTCATCGACAGTTGCTCACAAGGTTTGTGCATAGATTCGAAATTTGGTAAATATTCATCAATAAACCAGTATCAATGCATTTATACATACAACAACAAAATCGACTAGGAATGGGCTATTTTATCATATTTATAACTATTGTATTGTAACTTGGAACTACGTTCGACTACATTGCGGAGGTTTATACACAATTTTTGTTGGTGAACCTTAAACCATGTTATAATTGGTAAAGTCTCGTCCAGTTAATGCTTGACGTCTTCTATATCACCTAGAAATATTATATTCGCATAGAGAACGTTTCAGGTTTTAACCGGAAAGACAAACGGTAAAAAACTAATAAGGCTGATATGCATATCAATACATTTTAAGTACTTTTCCAATCAGTTGTGTTGTAAGGTATTGTTAGATGCATATATCGCATATCGGGACAATGTCTAATTGATGTTAATCTTTTGCTATATTTCCTTACACGTGCTCTAATATAAGATTTAGTAAATGTCAAATAAGTTCCCTTGATTGCATGGTTTCAACGCAAACAGATTAAAATACTCGTTTATTATTATCGTGCAATTGAAAGTAATTTCTTGCAAAGAAACGGATAATTAGGGGATCTTACATGAGTACTCATTCAGTAATGAATGAGAACGAATGTTAGATTCTATTGATCACATAATTTATAACGTCAAATTACGTCAGAAAACGTACATTAACGTGACGTCCATGACCTCATTTACGTTATGTTATACCATTAGTGGAATATCGAAAATATTGAATGGTGTTATTACACTCCCACACTGCATGTTATGTGATAAACAACAATAACTATCGGAGAACAGCGAATATCCACTATTCGTGTTTTCAGAGACCATTCAAGTATACATTCGAAATACCCTCAGAAAGAGGGAAACTCTCTTCATTAAGCAATATTTAAAGAAATAGGAGGGATATCTTCATGAGCAATACTAATAAATGTGAACTAGACATTAAAAACAAAACGAAATATTACGAGGGAGTGGGGTGGTCTTTAGAAGGGTGATGTTTTTGTGGATGATTGCCACGGGAAAAGTATACACTGTATACCATTAAACAATACAAATAAACAAAGAAGAATATTGCGAAAATGTATGCAAAAGGTATAGTTTCGACTCAGAGTGGGTTTATAGCAAAGATGGACCGAGCTATATAATATCTGCCTATGAACATTACCTCAACAACACAGAAAATTATTGGGAAAATGAAATATTTAAATGGTTGGAGAGGGAACGGTATTGATTGAGAAACAGATGTATTTTATATACTCAGAAACATATATTATGTAAAGGGACATTTGGAAATACCGAACGAGATAAAAAATTAATATTACAGTCGGGATTTT
This sequence comes from Cyrtodaria siliqua, assembly GCA_037043455.1. Classification (NCBI taxonomy): domain Eukaryota; kingdom Metazoa; phylum Mollusca; class Bivalvia; order Adapedonta; family Hiatellidae; genus Cyrtodaria; species Cyrtodaria siliqua. The sequence continues at coordinate 184,990 of JAWPHD010003496.1, read as the reverse complement.
ATTGAAACTGTTCATGAACAGTAGTGAAAAATGCTTTCAGCTTTCAAGCCTTCTAGACACGGGTTGAGTAGAAATTCATATTAAATTAAAATTTAAATTGTATGCAAATATGAGCCATCCCGAAAATGGTATTCATATGACAGTGAACATGGTACCTTCAATTCGTATTTTCATACCATTCCTTGGACAACGGCATATGATTCCTTTTTCTAACAAATCTATTTGCTCTAACATGTCTAATCAGGAAAACAATGGCCTAAATAAACAAAATAACATTTAGTTGAAAGAAGCGGTTATGAGTTCAGAGTATCATAAGTAAGAGTCAAAATACTAATTTTATTTAAAAAGCAGAAAACATATCATAAGGGTGATTACACAATATTCAGAAGTCTTTAAGGCTAGAGTAGTGGTACCACTTATTCAAAATGAAAGTATTAAAATGAAGAAATTGAGAATGTACCACGGATATCTGTATATAAATACCGGGCTCAGAGATCTACGTAATATTTAACATATCTTATTGCATACACAGGAAGTCCTTTCACCGCCGCCACACAGCGCTGGAATGCTAGTGTTACATATAAAAGGAATATGAAGGGAGGAATTTGGAAATTGCCGAACACGATAAATATAAAAGATACTGCAATCTCGGTTTGATTGGGCTATACGATCTTGAAAAATGCTTGCAAGTGTCCACGATCTCTAAGCATATATAAATAAAACGTATTGTAAAACAATAGTTGTAGGCTAGCATTATGTGCGGTGTAACACAGATACATTTACAAACATTTTCCCCCCGCTCCCCTATAATGCCCAACACATTTCAGTTTTAAAGCCACCATACTGCACTAAACAAACGTTAGTGTGACTGTTAATAAATACTGATAATACTGCACTAAACAAACGTTAGTGTGACTGTTAATAAATACTGATAATACTGCAATAAACAAACGTTAGTGTGACTGTTAATAAATACTGATAATACTGCAATAAACAAACGTTAGTGTGACTGTTAATAAATACTGATAATAAAGCACTAAACAAACGTTAGTGTGACTGTTAATAAATACTGATAATACCGCACTAAACAAACGTTAGTGTGACTGTTAATAAATACTGATAATACTGCACTAAACAAACGCTAGTGTGACTGTTTAAGACATTTTTCTACATAACATATTTTCTTTTACTTTTTGTACAGTAATTCTGTTATATATATAGACATAAAAGGCAAAAATAATGGTAGGTCACCATGCTTGTTAAAATTTAAAAAAATAATTTGTAATGCCACCGTCATGTCAATCTGTCCAAAAAGTCCATAAAATAGCTAAATAAGATATTTTTGAAGTCTAATCATTTATTCATTGGTCACAATTCTGCTAAACTTGTATTAAAGTAAAGAACATTTAATTACAATAACATTTAAAGCTCATCTTTATGTAAAACCTATATTTTTTTTACAAAATCTGTTGAGACCGTCACCACAATTTATGCACAAATTAGCCCATAATGATACAATTTCCTTTTTTTTTTGGTATGTTCCCAATAACAGATTTTTTTAAAACTTTCTAAGCACATAATTTGACATATATAAAAACAAAATGTGCAATAAAAATGATAGGTCCCCATGCTTGCTTAGAAAAACAATTTGAAACCCTACCCCTATGCTAAAATGCCAAGTTTTGTATGAAATTATATAGAAATGGTATATTTTCCTTTTTTGTTATGTTCCTAATAACAGAATTTGTTCAAACTTCCTAGGCACTTATTTGGACATATATTTAGACAATATATTCAATTAAATTTATAGGTCATCATGCATATTGAGATTTAATATTGGTTTTTGGAACCGTACCGTTATGCTTAAAACTTTTAATTTTGTTGGAATTTTTACAAAATGCTATATTTTTCCTATTTTATGTATCTAATAATAGTCCTTTATTTAAATAAAGACAATAAAAAAAAAAAAATAAAAAAAAAAAAAATAAAAAAAAAATTCAATTTTTTTTTTCAAAAAAACAAGAAAAAAAACAGAACTAGACATCAAAAGCAACATTACAGAAAATTTTGAGGAATATCCATCCAATCGTTTTAGAAGCGAAATCGCCCAAAAAAGCTGCGAATGGAAAACTACAGCAAATGCCTTTTAATAAATACTGATAAAGGAGGCAACACACACAACCAAGCGAATAAAGTAGAGGTCTCGAATTTATTGTTTTTTTTTGTATTATATTTACACGAGCATATTTGTGTTTTACTTATATTGCCTATTGATGCTGCCTTGTTGGTTAGAGATTAGATCATGGCGGGGATTCCTTTATTTAAACTGTCCTGTTTTAATGGGATGACAGTAGGGTAAGTGTGAGGTTTGGTGCACCCTAGAACCGGTTTAAACCCCCAGTGGCCTACTTTGCCACTGACCGTTCCAAGGCGGTAGCCCTATTGTCAACCCTTTTGTGTTTGTGATGTCGTTTGCATTTTTATTACTTTTGCCTTTTCGTTTGTCTGTTTGAGTGTTTGTTTTTGTGTTTTGTGGTTGACTGTCGTCCTTGAATGCTGCTTTCTCTGTCCGATATCTTTATCCTTCTTTAGGTGCCCACGAGTCGTAAGTTTAACCATTCGGATGATACTTCAAACTTTTGAGCGTGTCTGAATTATAGAGATAAGTGATATTTAAAAAAATATCTGGGACCAGGATCTGACTGCATTTTGCCAATATGTGAAATAGTCGATAATTGTAAGATTGAATATTTTAGAAAGCCGGCAGAGTATGATTTTTGTAGCATCTTGATAAGCCACCCCAGAGATATGCTCTCATTGTCATAGATAAGTGATGACTATATGCTGGCCTGTGGTAGACTTCAACTTGAAAAGATGTTTAAGTTTCACAAGTATACTACTTTATAAAGAAGTCATCTACAGTTCTACACTCGTGTTAAATACTACACCTTATTAGAGCAAAGCAAGTTATTTGTTTAATATATTTATATTTCTTTTGAGAACTGGTACTCAGATAAACTTCGGAAAAGTAAATTCCGAAATTCGGTCAAAAATTGACTTAAATATGCAATGAAGTAATACTGACGTGTTCATATTGACGTGTTATAAAATCAATGTACTGGAACTACTTTTTTGCATACTCTTTAGGGATTGGTGCAATTAACAATTCAAGTCGGAGGATGTTTGTCATGTGATGTAAACATTATAGTATTTTTTTTTCGTTGTGAAAAATTCCCACGATGACCCACGTGCTTCCGCGTATAAATATTGCGGGCATAAAGTCGCGCAATAGTATTACTCGGACGGAAGAACTCGTGCATATATCCCAATAGAAATCGAATAATAACAACTTTATTATCAAATCAGGTGGTTTGTTTTATTATGTTTTCATATATCTCTCATTTTCACCGATACAGATCAAAATCTAGACCAACGATAAATCGAAAGTCCACGTTTTCCCGGCAAGCCGCAACAATTAAGCAAAATATCTCTTAAAACTCCGTTAAATATTGGATGACAATTTATATTATCAGATAACAGCACGCTATTGCAAAAGACAGATTGGCAGAAAAAGTATACGGAAAGTTCTTATCCCTTTTTATCAAATGCAAGTTTTGCAGTAATTTCGTGTGAAATGACGAGTTGTTTTAACTGTTAATTGGTCTAAAACCACAATAATGTTATTTATTTTAAAAATACAAATATCTACATATATATATAAAAAGCAATATTGCCACCAATCATGCTTAATCTAATAATTTAACCAATAGTTAACAAAAGAGTATGAGAGTGGACCTTTGGAAACGACCGAACACGACACATACGAACTATTGCAGTCTCGGTTTGATTGAGACTGTTCGTGAAAGGTAGTGAAATATGCTAGCTACCGCTCACGCGTTCTAGCCCCGGGTTGAGCAGAACTCGATATTCATAAAACCAACTGGACATAATTTTAACCATCCCGAAGATGGCATGAATATGGCGGTGGACATGGAGATCTTTGCTTCCCCGATGTCCAACGGCGTATAAGATGACGACATTTATGTTTTTTAAGATAATAATACAACAACTTAATGTAATGTACCTGCAGGCAGTGGGATAAAGCGAGTGAAACATCGTAATGCCGTTACTATCGTGCAAACGAAGTGGTTCCTTTCACAATTGAACAATACAATATTCACTACTGTTGTTTCTGAATACGTTTGTTAAATATACAAAACATAATTTTGAATATGAAATACAATTCATGTGTTTGTTTATAAATTTGCAAATTCAAAACGTTCAAATTGTTAAATATTAAGTTGAATAATTATATTTATATACGAAACAGCCTATATCTTAGCAATGGCTAGCAAATTGATCAGCATGCTATTCTATATGGATTTATTTTGGCCATTCGTACAAAACACAACCTCTTTTGAAAACAAAATATTAACAAATTTGTATCAGTCCTATTCATTTCGTTTATATTCATTAGTCTATTCCTTAGCACACGTTAGACATTATCCTATTCCATAGAAAACCAACATTAGTATAGGTATTATAGTAGTTTGTAACTTGATCGCATTCTGTCCATCAATACTTCCCAAATGTGTCGTTTTGTGTGATTAACAGACATTTTGCCCCGTGCATTATTGAAAATAATATTAGTTCAGCTTAAATAAATGTTCTGTGATGTGCATTCATTTGATAAAATGAGGTTAGTATATCATTTCTATATGATCCATTTCTTTGAATATGATGCTTTGGGTGACATTAATAGTACATGAAAGAAGTAATTTCCAATTTCATAAAATTATTCTGTTGGTTACATACTTATTTACATTATACGAAATGGCTTTTAACTTAGACAGTAAAACGCATCGCCACGACGAATATGTCTGTGTTAATATACCGTATTAATTTGTTGAATTATGTTGCAGATTCACGAGGATAGGATACCGTACCATACCCAAAATAGACTGGTTAAAAAAAAAGATGGCAGACGCGGCTATAGCAAGAGTGATTTGAAGGAAAGTGGTGCTCACAGCGGAGTGCACAGAAACATGTGGTAGAGAGGAAACACCTGCCTGTACAAGACAGCGACTCTGCATGGTCAAGAGGCAGAATATATCTTAAACAAAGGAATTTAAAGACCAGTTATATTACACGAACGTTGTTGCAGCTGGAGAATCAAATAATAATGCCGCTGGAGGCACTGAATGCTACTAATTAAACGTCAGACATCCGAACCAGAAGCTAGAGTCCGGGTATTAGTGCGATGTGTAGGATTGAAAAGAAAGATGCAATATCGGTGACAAATGAGAACAATATCCGTATTTCGTGATATGAAAACACACTATTGATATTACTGTTTTCAGAGTCCAAAGAGAGCAAGGGGAAGTACTGATATGAATGTTGTGAAGCAAAATGTGTTAGCCTTTCACGTCTGTCCTATGCCACTACCCCAAAGCGCTAAATGCTAGACTTTAGATCAAAATAAGAGGTCAACAAAGCCTCAAGGAGAATCCATTCAGAAACGAGAAGTTCCAAATCCAATGCCGAGAGTAATACGATTCCTGCCAGAGGGAGAAGCAATATTTTAATAAATCACAACATATGATATTTACCCACATGATGGTGTAGAAGAACAAACGCATCTAATACATACAGAACTACTACCGGGACCAACCCAGATTTCATGTTAATAGAACGTAACCTCAATGTTAGTCCGCATCATAATTCTACGTAGTCTATTTCTTTTTAAAAAGACTGTTCAACTCTGACACTTGGGTTCTTCCCAAGTTCTCGTTGTCCGCCATCATCCAAAAAGTAGCATTCAATGACAAACACAAACATACACATAAACGAAGAACGACTTTAAAGGTGAATCTTGTATTCATCTATAAAGTCGTTCTTCGTTTCTGTGTGTGTTTGCAAGATATAATGTATCACAAACACAAAAGGGTTGACAACAGAGCTAACGCATTGGAATGGTCATGGCAAAAAGCCGCTGGGGATTTAAATAGGGTTTTAAGGTGCATCAAACCTTGTAATGGTCATGGCAAAATTGCCGCTGGGGATTTAAATTGGGTTTTAGGGTGCACCAAACCTCACTCTTACCATATTGTCATCCCAGTAAACGGGACAGTATAAATAAAGATATCCCCGCCAGTAAATAATCTCTAACAAATAAGGCAGCATTAATAGGCACTATAAGTAAAACACAAACATGATCGTGTATATATACTATAAAAAAACACCAATATAACAATAAAAATATATTCTGTCTTTGTAATTAATTTCTAATTCCTCACAATCCTGGTCTCAAATTAAAAGCATGTCTGGAGAAAGCAAACATAAATAGGCACTGTCGTAGCAAACCCGTCATAAATACAACTGTGAAGTTAATTTTGTTAACAGTTGACGTTATCGTTAGCTATTTTCGAATTCGATAGTTTGAAATATGTTTTTAACATACATGTCTTTAAATAGAATACCAGTACTTGAATTAAAGTGTATGCGTAAGGCTTCTCTGGCCGGTTTCAGGGTCAGACTTAAAAATGACGAATAATGGTGTTTTCTATTATAAAGGGTTCAGACATAATACATGAGTTTGAAAAATAACCCCGCATTTACGCAGAAATTCGTTTTGTTTCACACTAATATGTGCTATCCTAGGTTACTCACCATGGTTAATTGAAGCATTTAACGTCCAGTTCGATTCAAAACCTATTTTTAATTCATATTACGACTTGAATGGCACGACTACAACCTTCCCCAGAGCGAGGTAAGAGGAGCGAAACTAACAAGCTCGGTCTTCAAAATTAGTGGAAGAGGCATGACACCAACAAAACTAGGTCTTTAGAGTTATTGAAAAAGGTGTGAAACCAAAAGCGCGGTCCTTAGAATAACTCTAAACGCGGACTTATAAATTACTGCAATAGGCGTGGAACCAAAAGCGCGGTCTTTAGAATAACTCTAAGCGCGGACTTATAAATTACTGCAATAGACGTAGAACCAAAAGCGCGGTCTTTAGAATAACTCTAACTGCGGACTTATAAATTACTGCAATAGGCGTGGAACCAAAAGCGCGGTCTTTAGAATAACTCTAAACGCGGACTTATAAATTACTGCAATAGGCGTGGAACCAAAAACGTGGTCTTTAAATGTTTTGAAAGAAGCGTGATATCAGAAAACATGGTCAAACTGAGAATTGCTATAACCTGGAACAGTGCCCCATCAATAATTTGTTAATTATATTTATCGAAACGCATTGCAAAGTATCCATACTTAACGCTCATACATGAACAATTTGGATCTAAGAGCAAAATTATCGCTTTGAAGAGTAAGATACAAGCCGCTGGAGTAACACGGGGTAGAATATGTCCCATCACAGAGCCAACGCGCATCCTGTAAAAGTATTTCAGCAATTCAAATCATGTAGTTGCAAAACAAGATATATATAAAATCGATCATTACCATCACAATTATACATACAGAAAACATAGTTGCTAACAATGGCTGCGTTTCCGGAGTTAGAACGCGGTGTTAGACCGATGAAATTCGGCCCATTGAACGCAATGCAAAATAAGCTATTTTTCGACGTCAAGTCACAACTTCCTAAACATGCCTTCACTTAAATACACTTTCATTCAGTGAATTACACATAATTGGCTCGTAAACTGTTCCATATCAGGAAAAAAGCCCGATTAAATTCAGTTTGTTAACGCTTCACCTCATTTATTCACACTATCCGTATTTTGAAAAAAATATATGTCAAAATAAGATATAAAAATCGAACAGGAAAAGTAGCATTCGAGGACGACATTCAACAACAAACACACACAGAACAAACAACGACTTTAATGATGAATATAAAGCAAGATAAGGCATCACAGACACGAAACACGAAAAGGTTGACAATGTTGACAATTGTTATAATGCCTTGGAACTGTCAGTGACAAAAAATGCCGCTGGGGTTTAAACCAGGTTCTAGGGTGCACCAAATCTCACTCTTACCATTTTGTCATCCCAGTAAACGATAGTGTAAATAAAGCTATCCCGCCAAATTATAATCTCTAACAAACAAGGCAGCATTAATAGGCACTATAAGTAAAACACAAATATGATCATGTATATATACTATAAAAAAAACGAAAGTCCGCGCTAGCAATGCGATCCTTGTCATTTGTGTAATCTGCGTAGCGTGTTTGGTAATCTGTGCAAAATAAAAAAGTGTACCTTAATGACTATCCTTAATCTATTACCTTCCTTATACTACTACACGATTAACATGGCCTTAAAACAGGCCTGTAAAACACAAAATAGCAACCGAAACTAATTGTTTTCCTGTAGATGGCGAGCCTAGGCAAAGCTGCAAACGGCATCGGTCTTTTGTTGATACAAAATATATCGGAAATGTTTTGAATCAAAATAGACTATATACAGTGTAAAAACATCCGTATAGAAAACTACTTTAAAGTAATCAACTACCCGATTAACATCAAAAGCAATATTACAATAAAAATATATATTCTGTCTTTGAAATTAATTAATCACAATCCTGGTCTCAAATTAAAAGCCTGTCTGAAGGAAGCAAACATAAATAGGCACTGTCGTAGCACTGGCCGGAATCACGTGACCTGAATTGGTGTTACTCACGCAGAAATGGCGATCGGAGGCCTCGATTGAGGCGAAATTTTACACTTCAAACAGGTATGTCGTTTTTACTACTGCATTGTTTGTCACTCTACACAGCCTAACATGTGCGCCGATTCTAGCGCTTTTGGGCAGTACCAATGTTTTCCCCAGCCACAGCCTGAGTATCGAGAAGACTCTTGGAATGTGTTCAGATTGTCGGAAATTTCCATAGATGTTATCCACGCACACATCGTGATATCGTAGTTATTTATCTATTTACCTTTCATTTAAGTCTCCACATTTGCTCTAGAGGCTTATTAAAGTAAGAAATACGTTTACCCATACTTTCATATCGCTGTTCTCACGTAAAATGGCTTTTTGATAGCTATTAGATAAATGATGTGGTACACGCACAATTATAGATACGGTGTTGTGCACGCCAATAATTTGGAAAGTGGTGTTGCACACACAATGGACGACAGTTGTGGTATATAAATTTACTGTCTCTTATAGTTTGATACGTATTCATGTGACGGAAATGCAAAGGATTGCTTGAGGGTGTCATGGAGATTCCGATCAAGACACATTAAAACTCACATGACTAGGTGTTCCGATGTTTCTTTGTTTCTTTGCGTAGTTATGTTTGCAATGTTTAATTTCATTGCTGAAATAAAATGGAGAGATAAGATGTGAGTTACGGCCATGTTTTAGTTTACATATGCTATAGGTCTACATTTAAAGTGTACTGTCCGCTTTGAAGCCTGAAAGGAAGGCCGATTTAATGCTTCTAGTGCCTATTACATACGGCAGTGCAATACGAGATGTAGTTCCATATGTTCGGTCTTAATAGGTGATATGATGTAAAAGAAAGTAAAATTATCGTATCTTATATTTCAGGATGACCAGGAAGAAAATAAAACTCACGCTTCAGCTGCCAAAAAGACATCGCCAATTGAAGAAAACTTCTACTTCCCAAAGTGACACCAATTATCCGGCCAATAGTACTCAGAGCTTGAAGAGAAAAAAAAAAATTACCCCCAAGAAGATCAGTTTTACCCCCAAGAAGATTAGTTTTACATCACTTTTAAGGAGTCCGTATAAATCACCCCTTTATAAGGCTTATAAGATTTCGCCTGCAGTAAAGCAACACAAATATTCCTCTGTGATCACTCTTTATGAGCCATTCAACTTGCGAGGAATTTCCGAAATTCAATTCAAAGACACTGTTTCTGACAAACCTTATCCGGACATCGTCAAAGAAGATGTAAACATTGAACAATTATCCGGAAAAACAGTAAATGCAGACGATACAAGTTCAAGAGGATATTTCTGAGCTATTGCCGGTAGTCATTCGTATTTTGGCAGAAAAAGGCAGATTAGACATTACATTACTGAACTTTTTCAAGCAAGTCAAAGATGGAAAATTTCCACTCAACAATATATCGCTTTTACTGTTTAGTGAAGTCTTTCAGTGGTTTGAATGTAGTTCCACCACGCAGATGCGATATTCGAGTGAATCCAAAACATTTTGGAAATTGGGTTACCGATTGTTTGGCGAACGGTTTGTTAATTTCATGGTGGTCCCAAAAGTCAAGGAGAAGCCATTCTTCATGTTTCTAAACGAGGCCAGTTTCCCCCGGAAACCTCAAGAATACATTCTGAAGTGCCAAACCCAAAAGTGCTCAGATCATTGGACCCGCACAATGTAAACGGTGAGAGAAAACCAGGATTATACAAAGATCTTATGAAGACTTTGAACGACTATTAAGGGAGCAAATATACGTGCCTCACATTCAATGGAAAAAAAATCAAACAAGGTTTGTCTGAAAATTTTAGTGATGTAGATCTCCTTGGATTCGAAAAAGATGAAACGCTGCAGGAGAAGAAAACCAAGTTACAGGATGAACTGAATGAGGTGCAAAGCATCAAGAAAGTCTCAACAGCCTACATTCAAACGAAAGAAATATCAGATTATTGCCATCGTCCTACAAGGAGTGTGTTAATAAGATCTTGCTTCAAAAACTGGGCCGCATTTCTTCGAACACTGAGGAACTTAAAAGAAAAAAAGGGTATTGCATGTCCAAACTCATTGAAAAAGGTGGCAATGGATACTGGAGGAAAAGCAAATATGTGTATGCTATCAGTGCTGTCATAGCTTTTTTATATGACATTGAGAAATATCTTGAACACGCCCGCGCAGTCACGGATACAATTACCTAATATCTGTCTTTTCTCAAAGGTTCCAAACTGTTTGAGGGAGACAGTGTCAATCTCAAATCTGTGGACACTTACTGTGAACTGCAAGATATCACAGATGTAGAAACAAACCCACGGCTGATAAAACAAAGGACGGTGGAATGGCAAAACTTACATGCTCAGGCTAAAGTATTTTGTATTGAATCAGGCGTACTCACTGTAGGCGTCTGATTTGGGTCATCATCAGTTTTACAACGCTTAAATGTAGAGAGAATACAGTATTCACAACCACTTTTAACGTAGCGGAATAGCTTTTAAACAGCTTTAGGTTTTAGATGTTTAAAGTCACTTTAAGATTAAATAATCAATAAATACATTATGTAGCCAATGGACAGAAAATATACAAATCTAGATATATATTTTTTGTCCAGTGGCTATTGATAATTTTATAATTTAATAATCTAAAAACATCTAAAAACTATCAGCCATTTAAGACACGTCGCTACGTTAAGACATTCTATGTTTTATAATAGCCTACCAATGCGGCATTCTGGTGAATAAGACTTGTATGATTTAGCGATGTAAAGTGTGTTTGAACCTATTTCTCACAAGACATCACATATTTGATATCACTGTTATTGTTAACTGTCTGTTCTTTATGACATTTTGTGCAGAATGTCAGTTTCATATAGGAAAGTTTATGTGATCCACACACACACACGTGAGCAGAGAGAGAGAGAGAGAGAGGGAGAGAGAGAGAGAGAGAGAGAGAGAGAGAGAGAGAGAGATTGTGCGTAGAAGTTAGTCGGACAGAGATAAAACAGAATGTTTTGAAGATGTGTCAGAAAGAGGTATAGTGTGTGTAGATGTTACTACATTTACATTCAAAATAGTAATAAATCAAACCTTATTCAAAGTGCCTTTATTCATGTTTTATTTTTACCCCTTAAAAGCTGACCAATTGAAAACAACAATTGTTGGCTTTCAAAATTTATTTTGTAACACAAAATAAACATATAAACTGACTAGAAATATCAAATCACAGATAATCAACATTTGAGCCGCGACTCGTAAAGGGTGCCATCTGTTTTATGAAAACGGTGAAGGCCCATACCGGACGTCACATCTCCCACGTGGTCTGATCAGGGTCTACACTGTCAGTAAATCGTTAGAATATCACTATCCCGTCCATAACTTATGCAAACAGTGCAATCCAGATAAGACGCTGCAAAGCAGATGCGGTGGCTGATCTGGGTCTACACTGTTTGGACAATTGTAAAAACACCCTTTCTCCTTTCACTAAGTATTATTCTTTGTATCACAATGCACATCAACTTATACAAATACAGATAAAAATACACATCAAAAACTCTTGCCTGAGAGTATCATAAAAAACATAACAATATACCGCATCATGGTTTACATTATTGGTAAATTCTCACTCCTCCACTATTGTTGCAAACAGCGCGATCCAGATCAGAACAGAAAAGCAGATGCAGTGACTGATCTGGGTCTACACTGTTTGGACAATTGTGAAGACACCCTTTCTCCTTTCACTAAGTATTCTTTGTATCACAATGCACATTAACATGCTTGAAAACGTTCAGTAATGTAATGTCTAAGCTGCCTTCTTCTGAAAAAAAAACGAATGACTACCGGCAATAGTTCAGAAATATCCTCATGAACTTGTACTTTATCGTCTGCATTTACTGTTTTTTCCGGATAATTGTTCAATGTTTACATCTTCTTCGACAATATCCGGATAAGGTTTGTCAGAAACAGTGTCTTTGAATTGAATTTCGGAAACTGTGTCCTCGCAAGTTGAATGGCTCAAAAAGAGTGATCGCACAGAGGATTTTTTTGTGTTGCTTTACTGCAGGCAAAATTTTATAAGATTTATACGGACTCCTTAAAGGTGATGTAAAACTGATCTTCTTGGGGGTAATAATTATTTTCCTCTTCAAGCTCTGAGTACTATTGGCCGGATAATTGGTGTCACTTTTGGAAGTAGAAGTGTTCTTCAATTGGCGATGTCTTTTTGGCAGCTGAAGCCTGAGTTTTGTTTTCTTCCTGGTCATCCTGAAAGATAAGATACGATAATTTAACTTCTTTTACATCATAACACCTATTAAGACTGAACATATGGAACTACATCTCGTATTGCACTGCCGTATGTTATAGGCAGTAGAAGCATTAAATCGGCCTTCCTTTCAGGCTTCAAAGCGGACAGTACATTTCAATGTAGACATATAGCACCTGTAAACTGAAACATGGCCGTAACTCACATTTATCTCTCCATTTTATTTCAGCAATGATCGAAATTAAACATTGCAAACATAACTACGCAACATCGGAACACCTAGTCATGTGAGTTTTAATGTGTCTTGGTCGGAATCTCCATGACACTCTCAAGCAATCCTTTGCAATTCCGTCACATGAATACGTATAAGTACAACAACGATGTTTTGTTTATCAAACTATAAGAGACAGTCAATTTATATACCACAACATTCGTCCATTGCGTGTGCAACACCACTTTCCGGATTATTGGCGTGCACAACACCGTATCTATAATTGTTCGTGTACCACATCATTTATCATATAGCCATCGAAAAGCCATTTTACGTGAGAACAGCGACATGACAGTATGGGTAAAAGTATTTCTAGCTTTAATAAGCCTCTAGAGCAAATGTGGTGACTTAAATGAAAGGTAAATAGATAAATAACTACGATATCACGATGTGTGCGTGGATAACATCTATGGAAATTTCCGACAATCTGATCACATTCCAAGAGTCTGCTCGATACTCAGGCTGTGGCTGGGGAAAACATTGGTCCTGCCCAAAAGCGCTAGAATTGGCGCACATGTTAGGCTGTGTAGAGTGACAAACAATGCAGTAGTAAAAACGACATACCTGTTTGAAGTGTTAAATTCGCCTCAATCGAGGCCTCCGGTCGCCATTTTTGCGTGAGTAACACCAATTCAGGTCACGTGATTCCGGCCAGTGCGTAGTAAACCCGTCGTATGCAAACATGTGATTAAACATAAAACATAAGTCTGTAATCGCCGTTCTGATAATACTACCATTACGCCTTGTCCGTCAACACTCGCACAATGAAGCACTTGGTGTTATTAATGAACTGTCTAGCCAAGCAATATTCAGAAGAACATCCAAGATAACAACAACAGTGTTTTTAAATTTCGTCAATATACCATTAAAAGCATTGGGCTACATTAATGGGAAAATAATATCTTTCTAGTCGATAAAGACCGTTTTCGTCCTTGTTAAAGTACAACCGTCAAGTTAATTTTTTTAACAGTTGACGTTATCGTTAGTATTTCCGAATTCGATTGTTTTTAACGTACAAATCTTTAAATAGAATACCAGTACTTGCGTTAAAGGGTATGCGTTAGGCTTTTCTGGACGGTTTCAAGGTCAGACTTAAAAATGACAAATAATGATGTTTCCTATTACAAAGGGTTAAAACATAATACATGAGGTTAAAAACTGACCCCGTATTTACACAGAAAACGTGGTCTTTTTAATTTTTGGAAGAAGCGTGAAATCAGACAATCTTGTGTGTTTTAAAATGCCATTATTTTGGATTTTGCTTATTTGTTTTGTTACTTTTAATGATAAGTCTCTAATCTACATAGGTGTATGTTTTTATCTATCCGACTGAGAGTTCGGCTTGTAATTGAGAAAGTGACGACCTTTAATGATTGTGGGAGGTATACAGTACTAGATTTACACAGGAAAAAGTGGGTGGTCTGCATCATGAAATGACCGACCGAAATATCAAGCTGGTGGTAAAAATGATGTAAAACATCATTCAACTAACCAACCAACTATCCATCCATCCGAGTACTAAATGATTGTAAATAGTCATGTTTCCGATCACAGAGCAGTGTTTTGTGCGAATTGAGCACAGGGAGTATCTAAGGGAGGAGTTCGATAACCAGGAATTCTTTCACGAGTTGAAGGGAGCTGTACTGTTTCTAGTGATGATGGCCATTATGTACATGTAGCTTTCCATAGCTTCAACAGAACACAGTCAGCGATAAACACACATTAAAACCGACAACAATTAAGAGTTAATAAGAGGCCAGGTATGTGACATCACAAACACAAACGGGTTGACAATGGGGTTACCGCATTGGAACACATTGGCAAAAAGGTCGCTGGGAAATTCAATCGAATAAAATACCTCAAGAAACATCCCGTTGAATATGTATGGTTAAACTACACATTCAACTAAATTATCGCTATAAATTAGTGTACATATTTTTGTTTTTATATAAATTATGTACATATATCGTTAGTTCTTTATGTGTTAGATTAAACTATTTTTGCGTTAGATAATAATACAAGAAATTATAATATTACACCTCTAGAAATGCAATACTGTCTTATGTTAACTTCATTTGTTATCTTTGCATTCAATCTATATTTACAGCGAAAACTTTAATTTATTGTTATTTTATGCCGTTTCTGAGCATCGTTATTTCAAGGAATCAACACGCGATGATTGTCTTACAAGCGCCTAATGGATATAGTCTGGTCTATAATGACATCTTGCCTCATGCATTGTAAATACTTTTAATCAGTCTTGGTGTAAGTTATTGATCTATAAATTTTATGATTCTTTGGTTTTAATTGTTTATTATGTTTTCGGACACGTGTTATGGGTTCAAGGTCGCTGTTTCTGAAAAATAGAAATATGGTTATGAGTAAGTTACTGCGACGAAACTTTCTGTGTAGGTAGCTTATACGTAAAGAAAGCTTGGGATTGCATGGTATCTGATTAGGTAGATGTCAAACACGTTTCCTTTGCATACTTTCATCTTTAAAGCAAATGGATTAAATAATATTATTCAAATATCAAACAATTGAACGTATTTTCTTCTATAGAAAAGGACAGATACTGTTCATACAGTGAGCCATGCTTGCTACCGTTCACGCCCTCTATCCATATATAAAAAATACACATTGTCAAACAAACACTGTGGTTAGACGCTATCTATGGTGTAACAGAGAAACATTTTAAAAACAAGTAAGAAAATGAAATTGGCTCCTTTCCCGCAAAACATTTCAATTCATGGTGCACCTCCAACCTGATTAATGAGTTGTTGTTGTTTTTGTTGTTGTTGGAGTGTGTGTGGTGGGGTTGGGGCGGGGGGGGGGGGTTGGGGTGGAGGGGGAGCTCTGGTGTGGGGAGAGAATTGATGTAATTTTGAAATAAGGAAGTAAACACTTATGCTGATTTTGGGAGTGGGAGAGGTTAAGTTGGGCTATTTGTACTTTAACTATGGTGTAGTATGACTACAATTAAAAGCAAATATTAACATTGTAATTTGTTTTTCATTGGGCAACCACCACCAACCCTCCCTGACGACACCCCCACCAGAAAACAAATATATAAATATATCATGTAATCATATAATCTCTTGATGATGGAAACGTGGGTAGTGTTGATTGAGATTGGTAGCATGTGCCACAGAACTGATAAGAGGACTAGATTACAAACCCGCACAGAAATTTGTACATTTAACAAAAAACACAATAGAACACAAAATCCTCGCTTTTAAAAGACGGGGTGGGATCGGTGGGGTGTGGTTGGAACCCATGCTCAATTATGTTTAGTTACAAATAAGAAACCAATGCAATAATACAGGGATACTGATGAAGACACATAATAAACGGTAAAAAGGAGACAAATTGAACATGAATTAAGGGGATTTTACCCATCACTATGGATAAGCAGTGCTTCCTTTTCTTTATATATATTCCCGAAGATACAATGAGTGACACAATGATAAACAAACAGAACTCTTCATAATTGACATGTAAGCTCTACAGTGCAATTATGTCGCCTAAAGATATGAAATGACTGATTGGTTTATTATAGTGTTAAATACTGTGTCTGACTTAAAAACCGAGTGTGATAGAAGCGAACTGAAATAAGTATAACGCTTAATGTCTTTGGTAGACAGGGGCAGTGTCTTTACCCATTTGGATGGTACTTTAAACGGACATGATTGCCATCCATATGATTTAGTTGGTCCCGATCATCCAGAAATCTCTTGAGAGTCTTTGGAAGATAGAGAGACTAGTAATGTAATACGTATCCGGCACAGGAATCTGACATTTATGAGAGCTAGCACAGTGTGCTTGGTTGAATATATTGATAAACCGCCTCAGCGAGATAGGAAAAGTTATGTAGCCAGATAATTACCTTTTTCGGCTGCGTGTAGATGTCGGCTAGAGATAAGATCATGGCAGGGATTTCTTTATTTACACTGTACTGTTTTAATGGGATGACAGTAGGGTAAGTGTGAGGTTTGGTGCATCCTAGAATCGGTTTAATCCCCCATTGGCCTTTGCTGCCACTGACCGTTCCAAGGCGGTAGCCCTATTGTCAACCCTTTTGTGTTTGTGATGTCGTTTGCATTTTTTATTACTTTTGCCTTCTCGTTTGTCTGTTTGCGTGTTTGTTTTTGTGTTTTGTGGTTGACTGTCGTCCTTGAATGCTGCTTTCCCTGTCCGATATTTTCTTGTGGGGGACTTATACTTGTATAATCAATAAAACGTATAATCAATAAAACTGTTAAGTTTCACAAGTTGTTATACTGCATAAAGAAGTAATCAAAATAAAATAAATACTAAAAAGGGGATCCATTGGAAGCAACATTGCATACTCTAGCGCACAACTCACAAAAAACATCATTTGACTGGTTGCATAACCACCCATTTAGGTCCAACAGTACAAAACGAAAAGAACACGAACATTACTTTTTCATCTGCCAATATTTCGACCGAAATCAAAATAGAATAAATGGTTTGTAAAATATAGGCTATAGCGTAACGCGTGGACATTTACATGGTTGATTTGACTCTTAAATTATCTTCCCTACACAACACACGCTTTGGGAAATTTACTCTCATGCATATAAATTGAATTAGAAACACTGTCTGAAATACAAGCACTTCTCTGAAGGTCTTGAACGAACATTTGGATTTCATGACATACTGTGATTTTGCCTGTAGTTCATTACGTGGTCTCGCCTTAATTCCAATAAGCGATGGGAAAGCTTATATTAGTAGGATTTTATTACGGATATTTCGACAATGAAACACGTTTAAAACATTTTTTACTGAAGAAAGACGATAACCTGTTTAAAATTACCTATTAAATGTTTTAATTTTACAATATGCAAACTGTTTAAGCCGAAATTAAGGTTTTATTTTATACTCCAGCCAACCCCGTTTTCGCTTCTTGGAGAAGCGGTTAGATGGGGGTATAAAAGTTAATACTCGGACCACGTAATGTAGATGATAACGTCTACCTAAAGCCCAAAAGGACGGTGACGTTTGATTTTTGTCTGCACTCGTGTCTTGTATAGCCCTCAATGGTTCATTATCTTGTTGCTCTGGCTTCTGCCAAGCCATTGAAAACATTCTTTGTGACTTCTTTGTGGCTTTCTAGACTAATGTTTTTTTGTATTAATATACACGAGCATCTTTGTGTTTTACTTATATTGTCTATTAATGCTGCCTTGCTGGTTAGATTATAGCTCATGGCGGTGATTTCTTTATTTACACTGTCCCGTTTTATTGGGCTGACAGTAGGGTAAGTGTGAAGTTTGGTACACCCTAGAAGCGGGTTCAAACCCCCAGCGGCTCATTTTGCAACTGACCGTTCTAAGGCGGTAGCCTTATAGTCAACCATGTTTGTGTTTGTGACGTCATATGTCTTTATACCTGATTATTTATGTTTTCCTCCTGGAAAAGTACAACACTTACCTTAAAACACTTCTGCGACTAGGCATATCACAACCCTTATTTTATGGAGATGTGGTCTATAAACTTCGAAAGTTAAAGGGGTCTGACGTATTTTCTGACCGCTTTACAAATTTAATCAGGAAGTTCGTCAGAAAAGGATATAACCCTTTGGTTTTACAGCGCACTGCATGTTTAGTGATTGACCCCTCTACAGTCAGTCATTACGCTTCACTTTTCACTTGTGAGATGACTGGACTACCTCTTGGGACTCTATAATTGTATCTACTGAAACCCCAACTAAGGGAGGTGGGTGCATGAGCTTTCATTCCTCGGGTTTTCTGGTCGTACCCTAGATTGGTTTTCTCTTTAGCTGCAACTACTATGGTTGTTCAGTACGATTCTGGATTCATCCTGAGATGTTTATTATTTTGTATGTGTTTCTTTAGTTAGTTTCTCAGGATGTTGACTTTATTGTTAGAGAATTCATTTTGATGGGATGTAGTTTTGTTTACAATGTCTTGTCTATTTGGGCGCTGAAGACAGGATAATAGCGAGGATTGTGCGCATATAAAATCGATTCAAGCTAACCAGTAGACCTTATTGCCTACTGACCGTTCCAAGTCGGTAACCCTGTCTTCACCACCCTTTTTGTTGATTTTTTGTCTCTTTCGTTGTATTATCTAGTCCTTGTTTGCAGTAGAGTGCGGTCCTACGATGCCATTGCGTTCGGACGCTGTGGTTTCTATAGGACCTACATCTCATTTTTTACGATACTGTTGACAGTAGACGCCAACAATACCGACAGATAAGAAAGCTATGGGATGATTCTTTAATTTACTGTAAAATGTGATTGTTTTACTTAACGCCTCATTTGTTTTCATCCCAGGAAGTTTTTTTTCTAATTGAATTTGATAAGTCTGCCAGTTAAATGTTTTTGTCCAGTAGAATCAGATCACACAAAACAGAAACTGTGTTGTAAATAATATCGTGCTGAGTCAGTTCCCTCGATGATTGAAATTTACTGATCGTTTTTTAATTCAATCCCATAATGCATTTCTATTGTAATTGTTAAAACATTATACAGTTGGTTCAGTCTCGAGCAATTAGTGAGAGAACATTTTAAAACGGAAATATAGGATATATTGTAAAGCTGTGTTTAATATGCAACACCTTAACTATTGATATTTGTTCTATCATCTATGCATTGTCAAATCGGTGAAATTCAGCCAATTGCACACAATGCCAAATAGGCATACTTTTGGAGATCAGTCACAAGTTACACAATATTTCTTCATTTAAATACACGTTCATTCGGTGAGTTACACACATTTGGCTTGCAAACTGTTCCATACCTGGAAAAAAACCCGATTCAGTTCTGTTTAACATTTCGCGTCATTCATTCACACTATGTGTATTCTGAAATAAACTTATGTTAAAACCGCATCTCTACCTACCCTCCGTGCTCATATTCGCCAAACAATAGTCCTGACACAATAAATTACTTAGTTTTCATGATAACAGACATATAACCCTTTCACATCAAGTTTGATTTAACTATGAAATAAAAAACAATATTGGGAAAAACGCATGCAAGTTAGAAACTTTGGATTTCTCCATGGAACTATTTTAGCAACTTACGACCTACGACCCGGAAGTAATTCCTAACTGGTCTTACACCATACGGATGGTATATACACAATCGTAACATGTAACTTAGATACATATTATACAGCAGAGTAAACACAGATATAATCATATTCTTGTAAGTTGCGTTGCTACACTATGGTATTATATCAAGTAGTTAAATTACTAAAATACATCACCGTCATATGCATACCATCTTCACGATGGCTTTAATTTATGTACTATTGACTTTTTAAATATGTATTACGTGGTCCGAGTATTAACTTGCATACCCCATCAAACTCTTCTGCAAGAGCGAAAAAGGGGTTGGAGGGGGTATGAAATAAAACCTTAATATCAGCTTAAAATGTTGAATAGGTTATCGCATTTTTTCACTAAATACTGTTTTCAAACATCTTTTATTGTCGAAATGTCCGTTTAAAAATCCTGCTAATATAATTGCTTTCCCATCGCTTAATTGCATAAAGGCGGGACCACGCAATGGTGAGTTCAAGTCAAGGGCCATAACTCTGCGGTTTTTGGTCCAAAATAGAAATGAAAACTCAGGTGCACATCTTCACTTGCTGGTCAACATACCTGTAAAGTTTGTTGACCGTGGGTTAAATAGTTATGGAGGATCGCGCGACACAATCGTTCAGCCCCTATTTTGACTAAATTAAAGGCCATAAATCTGTGGTTTTTGGTCCAAAATAAATAAAAACCCAGGTGCGCATCTTCACTTGCAGTTCAACATTCCTGTAAAGTTTGACGAACGTGGGTTAAAAAGTAATAGAGGAGGGTGCGACACAAATTTTACAGTCCCTATTTTGACTAAGTCGAGGGCCACAACTTCACTCTTCACTTGCTGGTCAACATTCCGGTGACGTTTGGTGACCATGGTTTAAATAGTTATGGAGGATCACGCGACACAGGTTTTTCAGTCCTTATTTTGACTAAGTACAGGGCCACAATTCTGTGGTTCTTGGTTAAAAAAATGACATTATTGTCGCTTGAGAGAAGCGAATTAGACGATAATTGATTTCTCTTTATGTGAGTGATTCTCATGGGGGCGCACTTTCAGTGGAGTGCACGTGGCATATAGATCTCCAGTTTTTGCCATTCTGCGTTGGATGATTGACCAGTTAACACGTTCAAATGGGTGGTATTATGTTACACAGCGAGAGAACTATCAGCGGACACGCTAGTACACATGGAAAAGAAAAAAAATATATAGATAAGTATTGTTAATTTACAAATGATATTTATTTGATCAGTAGTTTAGCTGGCACAGGTGTAATTATTTAATTATTGATTTGTGTTTTCTGCAAGAATGATTAGTCGAACATGTCTTTTCATTATTTCAGGTTTCAAAAAGCTTTGAACATGATGAATATCCTGAAATATTTAGATTTACTCGGAAAATGATAATAGCAAGGAGGAGATATTGTTCATGGTTGCTGAGAATTATTGTAAAATGTTTACAAACAATTTTAGTTGTGCATGCTGTCACACGTAAGCTTGCACGCGAACGTCATGCATGGTTGTGTAAATGTGGTACATTGTATCACCAATGCAAGTATACAGATATGTACATAAAGGGTTAGTACAGTGTGACTTGGGTGTGAAGTGTCTACGGTATTGTAATCAAAATGCTGACGAGTGTACATTTGATTGCTAGACAAATATATATAGATAATTTTCAGAAATCCGTGATGAGATGATCGGTGCACAGTTTGTGAAATAGTAATGTCCTCGGCAGATGATAGGTTAGAATCTGACACGGTCGCGGAGATCCTGGGTTCGTGTTCCGATTGGGGAATGATTAAAGAAAAAGACGAATTCAAAAGATAAGTAGTTATTGTATGGTAGTGACATTCTACAGTTGGGTAATGAAAGAGGGGTTGCGCTCCTCAGTGACCCCTATGTATGCAGGTTGAGTGAAACTAAGATTGATTTCCACAGTTAAGCGTTATAATTTTGTTTTCACTGAAAAGAAAGATAACTCAGTCTTATTATGTTTTAATGAATGAGGGGCGGTCTTTCTTAGCAAGTGGTGGGTGTGTGGATGCCTGGTTTAATTGCTGGGATGATGTACGTCTCTCGCGCGTGGCTGCCTTTAAGAATTGCTGCGACGGTAAACGTCTCGGGCGAATGCCCTGTTAGAGCTTGCGCATGATACATGTTGGGAAATTGGTTTATTTGAAATATAAGATGTACGTGTATGAATAAATACTGATAGAAAGAATGCAAATTATTTGACTAGTATGCAGAGTACTGAAGTTGACTAAATAGGCTTATATCGCGAATATGTAAGCCCCATGGCGTCACATACTGTGCGAATCTCTTAATACGATGCCGGCATAATAAACCTATACTTTTGTGTATATACCGTATGGGTGGTGGGGTGTTTGTCCGAAATCATTGATGGCTTATGCCATGTAACTTAATATGGTTATACCAGACCGTATGACATTTGTATTACATGCAGCTATCTGCATACTAGTATATGAATATAGTACCCTGTTTTAGGGTGGTAATAAAGGGCGTATGCCCGGTGCAACGAGGCGGTATCGGCTTGTTGGTAACTATGTGTGGGTATCTGCACATAAGATAAGGTATAAAGGCAAGTAGACTGATATATGTGATAATAATAGCAATAATAATAATAATAATAATAATAATAATAAAAGAAAAAAACAAAGCCTTGTGAAACGTGTCGATGATGCATGTTGGGTGATGTTGTAGTTGACATGTAAGCCATGTGAAGAAATGTGGGTTAAATGTATATGTAAATAAATATGATATTAGCTCCCCTGTTTAGGGGTGACAAATAGCCTTATGCCATGTGGCAGCGAGTAGGTATCGGCTTATCGGTAACTATGCGCGCGTATTTGCACATAGGGTTAGATATGTGTAGCTGTATTAAAGTAGTAAATGGTCAAAACTCGGGGGTCGTAGCTGCCTATTAAAACTGCTGGGAAAATAGACCTCTTGGGGGATGTTGTATACGAAATGCGAGATACTTGTAGACACTAACAGTTTTAAAGGGGGGCATATACAATGAAACATATATTAAAACGTTTTGAACATACTTGGAATTTATAGAGATTGTCTAAAATGATTGGTTATACTTTTATATGTATACATTTATGTATATATAGTGCCAATGTGGGAAGTGACACTGGTGGTAGTGACATCGTGGGTAGTGATTTCGATATTGCGTTCCAGAACAGGAGTGTTTTGGCAGAGAACAGTGACGCAAATTCAGATTTTATATTAAGATTGAAGTACCAGGTGGTTACAATTATCTATGGCGGTATTTTAACAAGATATACGTTTTGAGAGGAGGAACACCTGCTTGTCGTGTCATTCCGTGTGATGTTATTTCCTGTGGACATGCATTTAGACTGTAAGATTTAACCGTACACCTGTTTGCTACCTGCGGATTGCTACATGCGTGGTAAAGCTTGAAATAATTGCTTGTCGAGTGATTTCATGAGAGCACGCATTTAGACTGTTTGATTCAACGTATGTAATGTTGATACGAGCTCCCCTGTATAGGACACGAGAAAATATAGTCGTAAGGCATGTGGTTTAGCGAATAAAGTATGTGACTATAATATACCCTATTTTGGGTGGTAAAGGGCGTATGCCAGGTGCAGTGAGCCGGTATGCTTTGTGCGGGTATCTGCACGTAGGGTTAGGTATAAATGCAGGGAAACTGATTATGTGATTCATAATTTATATTGAAATGTTAGCTCCCCTATATAGGGACGGTAAATAGGCGTATGCCATGTTGCAACGAATCGGTATCGATTTGTTGGTTAATAGTTACACATTGTGTTATAATTTATGTGAAAACATGTGATGTTAGCTCCCTTGTATAGTACTGGAAATAGGCGTATACCATGATGCAACGAATCGGTTAAAGCTTGTTGGTTACTATATCCGGATATTTGCGCATAGGGTTAAAAATATATATTAAGTGCATATGATATGGTTTATGAGATTCATGACCCTGGGCACATGTATGTATAATTTGCTTATGATACTTGAAATTTAAATAGGTTTACATGAGAGCTAAAGTAAGAAACATAACTTGTTTAATATCAATTACATGGAGTCAGAGTCGATTAGACACGGGACGTATTTATGTTTAAATTTTATGGACTAGTGTACCAATATTTTGGTTTTAGACATAGCAGTATAAAAACGAATCTGCGATAAGGGGTACACAGTTCGTACCAATAGGGATACCAACAATTTGTCTATAAACATGATAAACGGTCGTTTCATACCTGATCAAAATATTATTTAATACGAAGATGAGTGCTTCACAATCTTCTTGGCAAGTCCACTTAGAGTAATTGTCTAAACTGCCGTTAGTAAAAAACGCTTTAATATTATTACAGGCCAAAGATGTAGTATTTTCCCTAACAAAAGTTTTTTGAATAAGGGAAATAAGATTGTCTTTGATAAGGTCATGTGGTAGGGTTGTATATATAGTGTAGAGAAGTTATACGTGCTTATAGATGAAACGTTTATTGCAAATTGTATCAAGAAAGTCGCCTGAAATTTTAATAGACCAAAACAAATTAATCTCAGAGCTTTTATAAGTTTTAGCACAATATTGTTTAACGTGATCTTAACGGCAGTAAGACAAGAAGGTAACAGTTTGAAGATGCTTGTGGTGGTGCAGGCTCTAGAATTCGAAATAAAGCGGGCATTAGACTGAATTTTATGTAATTTAGGAATCCAGTAAATATTTGGCAGTTTGTTCTGCTTTTCGTCTACCCCAGCCTTGAAAGTAGTGCACCGAGTGATATGTGTGAAAACAACATCAACATCATCCTCAGTAGATTGAACTGAACATTGAACTAAATTTTCGTGACCGTGGGTTAAATAGTTATGGGGGATCGCCAACACAAGTGTTTGGACCGTATGGACATTCGGACGGACGGACGGACGGACGAATAAGTGCAAATATATAAGCCTCCTCCCGAGTGGGGGCATAAACACGACATCTTCTCTGAAACCGCTTGTAGGGTTTATATATATAGAAATATATAGAAGAATGACTGATTGTGTAGCCTCTAGACTATGATAGCAAGCTGATACTTATAGGAATTTGTATCATGATCGCACACTATCCATCACTAATTTCCAAATGTGTCACATTATGTGATCACAAGACTTACTGATAGGCTAAGTGTTATACGAGGGCTGTTCAAATAATACGTAGACTTTTTCGATATTCGATATCTTATAGTTACGTTGCAATGAATGGTATAATAGGGCGAGAACATATGGACAAATCTTCCTCAAACGGGTTATCGATCAGTCGCCAGATGTTTACATGGAGCGTATAGGGGGAAATTTCATTATTGTTTAATTGTAGAAATTCTATAAATTTGATCGCTTAGGTGCAAACGGTTTCTTAAAATACAATTCATTATCTTTATTTTCATATTTTTATTTTAAAAGGATCTTGATCTGTTTTCAAGTTTAAATACACAATCTAGTGTCCTTATATGTTCTATATAAAATTCTTAAAATATGCCGAACATGTGTTTTTTAATTGTAAATATATCGTATATTGACGTAACTGAAGCCTTAGATGCATACGGTTCTAAATAGGTGAAACAATAATCTATATTTTGATATAGCTTGTTTTTTAACTGAGACTAGTCTGTTTTACAAGCAAAGATAGCGATTTTTTTAAAGTTATTAAATTGTTGTTGTTGTTTGCGATAATCACATTAAGCAGACGACGCGGAGAAATATATTACGGCCCTGAGCGGTATCAGTTTATCGATCAAACTGTACATTTGATCCGATTTTTTATGCAAGTATGTTTTTTTTTGTATACAAACATTGACAATAAAATATTTAACAAGTATACATTTGATGTTGTAGCACTTTGATGTCATCAATTTTAAATGAGTTTTATTTCTATAATCTCTTATAACTTTTGTTAGAATGGCAAGGCTATTTTTAGTGTTTATGATGTATTATTTATGTTTGTGTTTATTGTAAACCAAGATGATATTCTAATAAAGAATACAATCAATTCTATATTTATAACAGTAAATAATTTATTAAAGTTTATTTCAGTATAATGTTCTGAAGGATAATTACTGCTGGAAAGTAATTAACGAGACTTAATTATGCTCTAAAGTCATCGCATTTCCAACAGATTAATTGACAATTATTCTCTTGATGTCAATTATGCTAATTAACGAAACGTTCAGACTTTGTGATCACACTTTACACATAATGATCTGCTACTTGGGATTAAGACTGTGAACATCAAAGAACATAACATAACATAACTGAACAGAACTTTATTTGCATCTCAGGCATACATAAAGTAAGAGGAAATGTAACAAAATCACAAATAATATATTATAGTGTGTGACCAAAGACAAGAAAATTGTTAATTAAGAAATAATAAATAAGTACCTGTGTTTTATCGGTGAATAAAATACAGTTAGGAGTTCGGATGCGTAGTAATTAAATCACGAGTGCGTTAGCACGAGTGATTTAATTTCTCGCATCCGAACGACTAACTGTATTTTATTCACCGATAAAATACAGGTCCGTATTTATTATTTCGATTCTAACACAACAATTACCCCATTATTTACGCTATTGTTGGGGCACTATATATTATCTCGGAGGTCGAGGTAATCAGGCTGCTATGTTAATAGGCTCTTCCATTGGGGCCCCCGTATGCAAAGTTCTTCGTTTCAGTGCACTGGTTTTCACGTGACAAACAATTAAGTCATTGCTTACGTCATATAGCTTGCGCTGTATGACGTAAAACGTTCTCACCTTGTTCAAGATGCTTATTAATGTTATATGTACATGTGCATATGATGGGTTTATTTCGGGGGTGTGCACGGTTTGGGAGAATGGCAATTTTGTTGTAATTAACATTTCATTAAAATTACTGTTCAGTTTGTCTTCGTGACGTATATTTACCAAGTGACGTCATGTAACGTGGCGCTTCCAACGGATGAAATATACGCGGGGAATTAATGTAACAGCTGTGTTTGATCGTAGAATAACATACAGCTGTCTCCCTTCTTTGTGTATATGGAAGACTGCGGAGGTCGTGTTAGAATTTAGTACAGTTCATTGTTGGGGGAAACAAATGCAATATTTGTAAACTATATTCCTACCGATATATTTAGCTTATATATATGTATATATGCCTATTCCACCTGATTTACGAATATATTTATGGTGGCTATTAATGAACGAAACAACGTACGTTTCAGCCTCTAATGTTCAGCGACATACTATTTAGTTCCAAATTATTTACAAGTACTTTTTGTGAGTTATATGCTTTCCCTCCGCTCTCCTAGGAATAGTTGTCTTTCGGTAGTGGATGTTTATCATCGTTGGAGTTCCAGGATCTGCTGAATTGGTTCGGTTCTCCAGTCGAGTGAACCTTTGCAGTGTCAATTCCTACACGGGCATTTAGAGCGGGTCATAACCTCTGTTTATCGCTCCACGTGAGCGCACATGCGATCTGGGCCTGTGCGAATTTCTGGGGCTAGGGCTGCGACGACGCGCAGTCTGTGGGTTGACACTAGTGGACCTATCCCGTTGAGTCGGCCATGAACTTTCAGCAATTGGTGGTGAAGGTCCACGAACCACTGCATCCTCAAATGTGTGGTTTCCGTTGCCAACGGTAGGCATGCCCTGTATATTGGCTCGCTCTATTGTCGCCGTTGTGGCTTTGATTCGAGTCGCGCTCTTGCGTAGAGGTTGATGAATGTTGGGGTGCCCCTGTGCGAACCCTACTATCTCGGTCATTTTGCGAGTTTTCACGTGTAAATAGTGACTGTGGTGTAACAAATCGGTCAGCTTGACGTGTGTTATCGAAATGTTGGTATTTGGGTTATCGTTTGTGGGTTAGCTTGGATAGTCCCATATTTTCTACTCAATTTTGTCCTGACAATGATTTGCATATATTATGTCAATAATGCCCTTTTATTGTTGAACAAACATTTACACCTTATAATACAAAACGATACGTTTGACCAGAGAATGAATAAACTGTGAACCTACTTACTTTTTGGTCATGATCACTTTCATACTATCTGCGTTAAACTTGTTAAAAAGTTTATCAAAAGAGGTTATGACCCTATCATTTTGCAACGTACTGCATGCTTGGTGGTGGACCCTTTTACAGTTCGCCACTATGCTTTCCTCTTTAATTGTACGATGACCGGACAGGTTGTGGACCCTATGATGACGCCTACCTAAAGCCCATTGGGACGGTGGCGTTTGATGTTTGTCCATGATCTTTCTGGTCATGCCCTTAATGGTTTATTCTCTTACTGCTCTGGCTTCTGCCAAGTCACTGAGTACCTTCATTGTGGCTTTCTAGGCTATTGTTTTTTTTGTATTATATTTACACGAGCATATTTGTGTTGTACTTATATTGCCTATTGATGCTGCCTTGATGGTTAGAGATTAGATCATGGCGGGGATATCTTTATTAACACTGTCCTGTTTTAATGGGTTGACAGTAGGGTAAGTGTGAGGTTTTGTGCACCATAGAACCGGTTTAAACCCCCAGTGGCCTACTTTGCCACTGACCGTTCCAAGTCGGTAGCCCTATTGTCAACCCTTTTGTGTTTGTGATGTCGTTTGCATTTATTATTGCTTTTGCCTTTCTGTTTGTCTGTTTGCGTGTTTGTTTCTGTGTTTTGTGGTTGACTGTCTTCCTTGAATGCTACTTTCCCTGTCCGATCTTTTATATTACTTTACACATAGTCCCAAATTCTACTCAGTTTGGACAATTTTCCTTTTATTTTTAAAGTTATAGACGAACAGCTGTTGCATCATGGCTTCGTCGTTAAGAGCTTATCTAAAATTGACTATAAACTGCTTAATGAAGGTGAATATTTACTCGTAAGACATGTGGTGCTAAGACTATTATTCTTACGTTGAGAAAACAGATTTGGCGAAGAAAGAGTAAAGAAAATAAGTGTGCTCTAGTTCTGTTTCCAATTGACTTGAGAAAATCTAAGTTTTGAATTAAGTCACTCTATAAATGTCGGTTCTGAACTAACTTGGTCGAATTCGTGTAGTCTCAAAAAGCTGATATGAACAACAGTATTGTTTTTAAATGGTTGTGCACGCATGTTTGAGAAAAATATGAAGCTACTTGAAACAAATTCTATGCGTTATATTACTTAAGGGTATCGATTAATTTGGAAGTACGATATCCGATATTATCTTCTATTATACATCGAGAGTTGAACGTGAATATATGTTAAGTGACATGTTTTCCAAACGTGACATTGTATCAATAATTTTAGAAAATATATGCCTTATATAATGCATATTTACTACGAAAATTAATAGTTGTAGACAAAAACAAATATTTAAACGGGAAACTATTCCACATGTCGATCTGTAATTATTAACACAGACCTTGTAGTTAGATCTGTTATTTAAGCCCGACATTATTAGTTATTGGGTTTGTTACTGACCCCCTACAGAAATATGTGGGGTCAGTAAGATTTATAGGGGTCGAGGCAATAGCCGTGTCCCCCGATGTATCTGACTGACCCCACATACTTCTGTAGGGGGTCAGTAACAAACCCAATAACTGATTTATTGCATCGAGCACTTTTTTAAGGCAAACACCGATATTTAACCCATATTAATGGAGCGTCAACGTCATTGAGGCGTTCGCACAATTTGACGTCATGACGTTGACGTCACGACTGGTACAATTTAAAAACATTATTAATTTACTGATTATGTTAGTAACTAACGCCTTAACAATGATTTAAGCTTTGAATCAAAATTGTAGTCCATATTGTTTTAGTGACCCTCTATGAAATCTACTGACCCACTATAGAATAATAGAGGCTCACCATGTGACCGCTCTAATCCAATGAAATTCCTTGGATTTTGTGCGAGGTGCAATAAAAAAGTATGTGTCTTGATTGCAAATAGTTTTGAATGCGCAATTAAAAAATAACAGACTTAATAACAAATAGACAGGACACTGCGAACTGATATCTATTTCGTGACACAGTGTGTACATTTGACAAAATGTTGCTGCCTTTAAATCCATATATCATGAAGAGTTGTATGCATAAATGTTTAATTCATGCAAACACCAATTACACATGTATTTCTCTGTACAAAGATGGTATTTTCCTTTCGTTAACGTTTTAGGCAAAACAGGAGTCAGAACGAAACTTTTGCTATATCAAAAAAGATGGTATTTATAACTTTTAAACAGCTTATAATAGATTTTCTCACTATTATAATGCCATTTAAATAAAAATACTCTTTAAAAAACTATTCTCCGTTATAACGTATTAAAAGCTTGTTTATCATAACGTTTAAATATTAAACTGATTTTTTAAAAATGTGTTTTGCTTAAATTTACTAAAGTGCATTTATAGTTTCCCATCTATACACATCTACGGAGCAGTCCAAAATATGACGTCTTTATTTCATAACTACATTTCGGGAATGGCTAAATAAAAAATAAATAGTCGGCAAAATTACGTAAAACTAAAGTAGCATTGTCACTGGTATTCGAAAATTACAATTATGACATTTTATGAATATTAAAAAGGAAAACTATGATCAATATAAATAATTAGACGAACACTTTCTTGCTTTTATGTTGAAATTGACGATGTCAGAAAAAATCACGGAGCACTAAAATGTTATTAAATAATACGAACTTTTAATAAACAACAAAAAAAATATGCAAAAATGATATACACAAACATAAAATTTTAAAATCTTACATATTTTCTCCAAAATAATTATATACGTTAATAAATTAGGAATACCGATATATGTTCAATAAACATGTCATTTAAAAAGACTATGCTATTTGTTTTCTAAATATTTTGAATATTTATTCTGAACTCGATCAAAATCGTATGTTCTTTTTCCGAAGCTGTGATATACTTATAAAACATGATTATCCAAAATTGATGTAATATATTTATTTCATGCAAACCCTGAATAGTACAAAAATGTTATTAAATAACAACTGCGCTTGTTATTGCTAGAATTTTTAATCATTTATAACGTTAGGTTGTTGTTGGTTTTCAAGGCGACGCCATAGCACACGAATGACGTGCTCCGTGGCGGCTAGAGTGGGGTTGTTAAAACTCGTATTTCTTGAAATTCGTTTCATATAGTTTTATAATAGTTACTGATATGAAAGGGAAAATATAAACCTTTATTGCCATATAATTTAATTTACTTGATTTATAAAAGTGTAATAAATATTAAAACTGTCAACGTAATATTTGAACGGCCCTCGTATTTGTATAGCCCCTATAAATACTGCCTTGATTGTTAGAGAATATTACCTGGCGGGTATAACTTTATTAAACTTTCCCGTTTTATTGGTATGATAGTAGGATAATAGTGAGGTTTGGTGCACCTTACAACCAAGAAGGTAAACCTATTGTCAACTAATTATTGTTTGTTTCTATGCTTGTATTTGGTTTACTGCGGTCCTTGACAGCAACATTGCCTGTTCGACTTTTATATCTAATTTTACTATCCTATTCAATATTGAACATAATAACAGTTCACCTTAAATAAATGTTCTGTTTATTCAATTATTAAACATATTCAGTATATCATATCTGGAAATGAGTATGATCCATTGGGTAACATTAACAATACGGAAAAGAAGTGATTTTCAATTTTTTGCAGTGACATACGGATTTCCATAATAAAAAATGTCCTTTAATGTCTCGGTTAGAAAGAACGCTGACAGAAAACCTATCGCCACGACGAAAACAGTTTGCATGTATTTGTCTCAAAGGATTATGTTTATATCTGTTTATGTCTGGTATTTCTTTTTTAAATTATGATGCTGATGGACTGCAATATTGTCATCAAACGACCTGTCAATTTGCAATGCATCTATTTCGCTAGCAGATAGCGTTTCAGGCTGAGGGTAGGATAACATTCCACACCCAAAATAGGCTGGTTGAAGGAACAGATGACAGTTGCTAGGGTGATTTATATGAAGGGAATTGTTGCCCACCACAGAAAGTAAATGTATGTACAAAACACCGTCTTTTTATTCCGAACAACGTCTCCTTTCTCGAAAGTCACACAGAAATCTAGCTCACAGAGTGGACCATTTGTTTGCAAAACACAATATGAGGTTTATCGAACAAATGAGATTTGTGGAGAGTGTATACGGTAGTAATGCCATCTATGAAGACGTTAACGGAGTTACCACATGTTGAAACATCGTACCAAATGAAATTGTTGTTCATCGGCAGGAGGCTTTGAGGACATTGGTCTTATAACTTATCACTTTACACGGTATGCTTTGGGCATACATATATACACTCAAGTGATATGAAAACGCAACACGGGAATTTCCGCTATATATTGTATGTACAGTATGCTGCTTTTAATCGAATGGTACATGGCTACGTAGACCTTTCCTTTTGGAATAAATACTAAAACAACAAATAATACAGCAAATAATATTCCTTCAATGTTTCATTATTCACAGAGTACGCGTTTGGCTCAATCATGTGAGCAAACTTAGGATGCAACTTTTTGCAAACTATTTACGTTAAATACAGTACTGAACTAGCTCAATTTTTCGAAGAGCTACTTCAACATTTATGAAGTTCTTGTTACAAAGTGTAGTGTGATTAAAACGTCTACAACATCACAGTTGTGTCCTTTCTCTAGTTAACTGCAACTTTCTTTTTAAAAAACAACTTGGGATTTCTTTGGAATATTATGTGCAATTAAGTGTGCAGTATATACAATATATAGCGGAAATTCCCGTGTTGCGTTTTCATATCACTTGAGTGAATACCAACAGCACAAACTATCACGAAATTGGTCTGTATGATGATCTCTTGGATACTAATAACTGTCCAGAAAACAGAGTGGGAATCTTTCGTTATCACCTATGGTACGAGCGCGTACATCGCCACAATTTTCTCATGTTTTGCTGCCTTTTTTACCTTTCAGTGGATGTTTTAAGTGTGAAACGAGTGCAAGGGCATCGACCAATGTCGATGTTGTATTTTGTTGGCTTCACGTCCGTCCCGTGTCATTTTAGTTCATTCAGTAAGACAAACCGCAAGGCTTTGCCTCGAACTACAACTTCCACAAAGCCATAAACAGAATCCACTTCAGACACGGGACGTTCCGATTTCGATGCCGAGAGTAACATAGCTCCTGTCTATAGGAGACGATCCTGACGAACCAGATGCTAGTCCACCGCGCGAGGGTGCAGAAGCAGAACCGCTATTAATACATGCAGAACTACTACTAATTTCCAGGAAATAGACATTACACCAATTAATATATTTGCAACATTAGTTTGCATCATACTTTCATATATTTGTATGTTGTTAAAGAGATATTCAACTCGGACACGTTTTTTCCCCAGATTTTGCGGTTTCCTCTATACATTAAAGTTAGTATAAAAATCGTTTAGCTAGCAATGCCATCATTGCATTAGTATGCGATTTGCATAATATGCATAGCGTGTTTCGTAATCTATGTAAATAAAATATATTCCTTATGAACTATTGGTAATGTAATTACAAAATATATTCCTTACGAACTATTGGTAATGTAATTACAAAATATATTCCTTACGAACTATTGGTAATGTAATTACAAAATATATTCCTTACGAACTATTGGTAATGTAATTACAAAATATATTCCTTACGAACTATTGGTAATGTAATTACAAAATATATTCCTTACGAACTATTGGTAATGTAATTACAAAATATATTCCTTACGAACTATTGGTAATGTAATTACAAAATATATTCCTTATAAACTATTGGTAATGTAATTACCTTCAAGATTAACCTAAAGCAATACTGCCTATTACATTATTACAGTATTTTCTGTCTGTAATTAATTTACAATATTTCACAATCCTGGGACAAATTCAAAGACTGTTTGGCATCAGAAAAACTAAATAAGCGTTGCAAACATTTGGTTAAATATAACACATACGTCTTTAATCACCATTCTGATAATACTAACATTACGCCTTGTCCATCAACACTCGCACAATAAAGCACTTTATGTTATTACTGAACTGTCTCGCCAAGCACTACTTGTATTCAATATAACAGCCAACATAAAACACACACTGTGGTTAGTCTATTGTAATAAGCCGTTGGGTGTCATTGATCAATATATTCATAATTGATTAAACCGATTTAGTGTTATCTAAGTTACGTAGTCAAATTACGACAGCCTGTGTTATAATGCATTATATGACCAGTGATAAGGATGTTGCATATCATATGCAGTGTTATCCTTCCTTTAAATGCTATTTACCAGTATGCCATATATGGTAATTTAGAACTGTGATATCATACTTCTCAAAATGGTGGCTTCCATATCCATTTTAGAACAACCTTCAAATGGTCATATCTTCAATATTCATGATCCAGTTTTAAAAATTCGTAATTAATCTGTCAGTAAATCTGTTTCCAAGTTTTTCAGAACTCTCAATAATAAGATTTTTTGGCTGTGTCACTACAGTTAAGGCAAGGCAACGTACAAAGATTGTAAAAGTTATACATAGTATCAGAAATATAACTAATAGATAATAGCTTAAGATTGACGATACATTCATCAAACGAATATTCGCGTTGCATGTTTTGTGTTATGTTCAGAGTAAATGACAAACACATTAATTCAGGATACAGAATGAAGATTTATCAACAAAATGTAAAAAAAATAAAAAAAATAAAAAAATAAAGGAATGATTTTCACAGAAAGGAAAAACGGTGGTTGTAGAACCGGGTGTGAACAACTCCGCTATATACTATACTTCTGTTTGGGTAAAGAGAAACCATCAACGGCGAATGTATATATTGTTTCTCAAGTATGTCTGCAATTTATGACAGACATTTTAAACAAATTTTATCCTATCTATCCAAATATCAATAGTAGCCATTCGATTACCAGTCAGACCACTCTTGGAATTTCATGAAATTAGCATATGGGGGCAGAGGAGTAACAGAGCGGAAAACGTTTTTCATGATCGGTCCCGGTGACTTTGCCCTTTGATATATTACGCTCAAAATAAATAGGGTTCATGTACTTACCACAGGCAATAAACCCCATGACATTTCAAAATATTTGCTTCAGGAGGAAAGAATTACAGTGCGGAATAGGATTGTCATGATCGGGTCACGGTTAACTTGACCTTTACTCTATTGACATCAGAATCAGTAAGGTTCGACCTCTTAACACAGTCAGGCCAACCACTACCATTGAAACTTGTTTGGTACAACCTATACCCTGATTGTAACCCAACGGCCTTTTTCGCCACTGACCGTTCCAAGGCGGTAGCCGTATTGTCCACCCTTTTATGTTTGCGGTGTCATATCTTCCTTTTATTCGTCTTTGAAGTTGTTGCGGCTCAGATTGTGATAAGCCATTAAACAGCCTGCATTTATTTAGACTCCTGGAGATCGGATATTGAAACAATATGAAAGGTAAGAGGTGAGTGTTATGTCTTTTTGGCTAAAACAAGCTAAACTATTAGTTAACAAAGGACACAGAAGTACAAATCAGCAAGGTACATGAAACGTGTCGCGAACTTTAACAAGTACGATGAACAGCACGAATCTGCAACATATAAGAAAGGCATGTAAGACGAGCTTCAACCTTCCCCACCCGCCTCACCACCTCCTCTTGCAAATGGTAAAAAACAACCTGTTAGAAGAAGAACATACTGTTTTAGAATCACTCCATGCCTCTGGGGAACATCTGCAACACAAAAAAAATCATATCCTACGCCAAAGCATAAAATTAGCAAACACATATAACTCAAGGTGGGTGGGGTAAAAACAAATCAGTGATAAAGTCTGTCTGTCATCCCCACTATGAAATAAAGCTAACCTTAAAATAAGCAATTTTGGTACTGGCCAAGACCACTGCAAACATGGCTAAGTTTGCATTTCTTGCGACTGGTGTTGATAGCTGGTGGTTCCAAGGAAAGATGATCAGACCTGATGCACAATGAGTTATGGCAGAGGTGGGAAACGTCTATTACTCCCGATTCACGGGGTGAAAAAAACTGATGCGTGCAAATATACATTAGTCTGTGAGCATGCATGCTGGTAGACTCCCCATCAGGCAAAACTATTTGCTGTCTGCCATAGTTCGGACTTCCAAAGTCGGTCTGTTTCACACCGAAATTGGGACTCGTCCCAAAACATGCATCCGAGATTGTTGTTTGCATGGCCATAGTCAATATTGGCTTGCAAAATCATCAAATATTTATTTAAAAAATCTAAATTATCCTCAGCTGCCATTGAAAATGATACTGACACAAAAATAGTTCTAAAAAAATGCCAAATCAGGGTCTCTTACCTGCATCACGATGAAAACCCTGTTGACTGTTGACAAATTCCATGTCCTGCTTCAGGTCTCACACCATAATTAATTTCACATAGGGTTACTGTATAGCTGTTTCCAACATATGACCTTCAAACGTCCCAGCAGACCTTGTTGTTGTTTTAATATCTTCAGGACTGCTAAGATCTGTAAAATAAAACAAAAAAAATACAAACATTAGCCAGGTTGGTTTTTTTCCTCGCTCATATTTATGCAACCTCTATGAAAAATACCAAATTCATACACTATCTATCTGACTTTGTGGTGCTTCGGTCAAATGCTTATGAATTTTGAATGCAACATCATATCAACGTGGGATTTTCTGTATCATCAGTCTTTTACACTGCAGATGTATGTTGAAGCAAAGAAAAACCTCTTTGTCAAATTAGAAATTGCCTAAAATAGAGAAAAAATTAGAATTATTTTCTGTTTTCCTTTTGTCTCTAGGTCCGTGAGCTTTCAAGGGAGATAATAGAGGTGTGAGACCATAAAGTAATATTCGAAACACGACTGGACTCGCCTTTGTGTTACCATCGTATTGTATGTAGTTTTTCGGATTAAAAATACAGGCGCTATCGGTTAACGAGGCCAAAGTTAACGGACGACGGACGGACGGACGATTGACGGACAACTTGTCATTGCATAAGCTCCGCTGGCCTTCAAAAGGTCGTATACAATAAATATTCAATTACACTGTCATTTTCCATTTCCTTTTCAACGTAACTTGGTATTGGTATATACAGTGAAACTGAGTTATAATGCAATATTATCGTGTTCTTTTCATAAATTTTATGAACACAACACAAACACACAAACTGTGTTACCTTTACATTTCGATACAAGGTCAATTAATTGTTTATCCTTTTGATCCGTAGGAAGAACACGTGGGTACTACGCAATTGTTTTTTATTTGGATGTAATTCAGCATCACTTTTTTTCATTAAATTATCATGTTTACAAATTTAAGTTCATGACATCAAAGCAAGATTTTCGTATTGTTTATTAAAAACCGTTGGTTACTGAGATTATTCATTTGAAGTGCATATCAGGAATATACCCAGAATTAAATGATATTTGCCAGATTGTAATCAAGAGCACTCTTGCCATGTATGAAAAAATTAGAATTATTTTCTGTTTTCCTTTTGTCTCTAGGTCCGTGAGCTTTCAAGGGAGATAATAGAGGTGTGAGACCATAAAGTAATATTCGAAACACGACTGGACTCGCCTTTGTGTTACCATCGTATTGTATGTAGTTTTTCGGATTAAAAATACAGGCGCTATCGGTTAACGAGGCAAAAGTTAACGGACGTCGGACGGACGGACGATTGACGGACAACTTGCCATCGCATAAGCTCCGCTGGCCTTCAAAAGGTCGTATACAATAAATATTCAATTACACTGTCATTTTCCTTTTCCTTTTCAACGTAACTTGGTACATACACTGAAACAGAGTTATAATGCAATATTATCGTGTTCTTTTCATATATATTATGAACACAACACAAACACACAAACTGTGTTACCATTACATTTAGATACAAGGTCAATTAATTGTTTATCCTTTTGATCTGTAGGAAGAACACGTGGGAACTACGCAATTGTATTTGGATGTAATTCAGCATCACTTTCTTTCATTAAATTATGATGTTTACAAATTTAAGTTCATGACATAAAATTAAGATTTTCGTTTTGTTTATTAAATACCGTTGGTTACTGAGATTATTCATTTGAAGTGCATATCAGGAATATTCCCAGAATTAAATGATATTTGCCAGATTGTAATCAAGAGCACTCTTGACATGTACGAAAATCGCTGTATCATTCTTTAATTGTTTACTAATTCCAATATTTAAATCATCAGACATTACTTCAAATTGGTTTCCGTATATCTTTCATAACATATAGTTCAGGTCTTCATCATCAAAACCATAAATATCATCAAAATCAATAGAAAAATATAAAGATTAATATCAAAATTAATATCTAAATAAATGTCAAAATCAACAATTTCAAACATCACTCATCATTTTTTCACCACACAACATTTATATGAGAGGTGTTATTCAAACTTCAGAACTGTTTGATCGAAGCACCACATATTTAGACAAATAGTGTATGCATTTTGTATTTTCCAAATGGATCACATAAACATGAGCGAGAAAAATAACCTACCTGTCTAACTCATGTATTTTATTGTTTTAAAATTACTGATCGCGGTTATTAGATATTAAAGATATTAAACTAACAACTCAGCTCAGATGTTGGAAAAGGTTGTACAGTAACCCTATGGGGAAATAAACTGTGAGGCCTTATTCACCATCCGCCCCAATACACGTGTTGTGATGTTCTATCCACTTGTGGTAATGTCCATGTACCAATACTTTTCAAATATAGAAATTGTGGAGCGCTGTGGTCTAGTGGTAGAGCGGTGGACCCATGACCCAAAAGTCGTGGGTTCGATTCCCGCCATTGCCATATGCAATGTGTCCCTGATCAAGACACTTTATCTGCATTTGCTTTGTACTGGTTCTACCCCGGAAGACATCGAGAGTGATTCAAATAAATTCATAGAGCTTTCGTTACAATCGAGGTAAAATAAATAAGTTTAAACTAAATAGAAATAAATTTCCTCACTGTCATTCGCAGTTTTGCCAATTTCCGAAAAAGGACAGCTTTCAGAGTCGGATCTATGGCGAAATCCACGGGGTAAGGTCGAGGGAATAATGAGCGTGAGCCGGAATCTGGAATCCGAGAAGATTTATGGTAATAAGGGTGTCATGTCAACGGTGCGGAGGATTATTATCATGTTGAAACAACACATTTCTACATTCAATTACGGGCCCTTCTTTCTTATAGCACGCATCTCTGCGTTTAAACTGAAAATGAGGACCCTTTTGTATAAATTACATTACTAAGCTATTCAAAGGTAGAAACTTTATTTGAAACTATAATTAAAAGTGTTTCCAGGTCATGCACTCTTTGTTTTGAACTCGGGATCGTAGAAATGGATCCATGTTTCTTCCGAAGTAATAATCTTCAATAACAGGTCCCCTTCTCGTTTCAAGCGAATGACAAATGCCAGCGAAGTATGCACTCTTCAATCTTTATCGTGTTCACGTGAAGCCTTGGGATCATCCAGTGAGTGCTAACTGTACTCATGTTTAAGTCTGAGATGATGATGGCATGGGCAGTTCCATGACTTATTCCGGCTTCACTAGCGAATTCAGGGACACCTTTCTTTGGTCTGTCGCGAGGGAGTCTTTCACATTTTGTGTTACCATCGGTCCATGTTTTGGCCTGCCTGTGCGCATATCATCGTATCTCGATTCACGACCTTTGTAAATCGTTAGTGCCACCTAAATACCAGTGCCCTGGAACACTTCTTGGTTTGCTTACCGTTTGATATCATTTTCGAAGTGTCCGTAAACACCAACCTTCGCACAAAATGTCGGAGCTCCGTCCGTTCAAGAGACGTGATTATTTTAATTCAACGAAATATTATACCTGTAATTTAAAGGTACACCTTGCCTTTAAAAGTGGTCACCATTACGTCATATCTTTGCCGTTGCTTTCCTCTGACGCTAAAATGACATCAGGCCAATTTTCTCAATTTCGCGTCAAATATGAAAAGCAATAAATAACTATTGAAAGTGAAACATACGCAACGTCTTGCAATTTCAAGTGCTACGTGATACCGAACATGTGTTGCTATACGACGCATGGGACATCAACATATAGTGAATCTCCAAGGAAGCATTCAACAGATGCTGAACAACCATTTACAGAAGACTAAAAACGCTGTGATGTAAACTATTCTCTTTATGAACGCAGTCTTAGACCTTGCTGACTTCGCAAACATGCAAACAAGAACGAAAAAATGACATTAGTTAATGATCGTCTTATGAAACTATATCCCAAAAGGAGTGAGCCGGTTTAAAGTGGCAGCTTAATCACCCGTATCATAAAAATGTCATTTTGTCGTAGTTGCATGCAATTACTATAGATCTTCCTGTCTCCGACTGCTTTTAAATTAAATGTTTTCACAAATTCTCCACAAAATAAAATAAAATATTTAAATAAAAGCATTTTTCAAGTTTAGTGATTTGTTAAAGAACCTTCCATTTATAATTGCATTTCACCGAAAGCTTTTGCTAACACACACATTTGCTTGTATTTTCAGGCTTGAAGAAGCATTACGATCAGCTGACAGATAACGTTCACAGCTAGTTAAAGTTGCGCAGGCGCAGACTAAAGTGGAATTGAATTGAATGCTGTTTAACGGCTCATCAACACAGTATAGATTATGTAGAGCCGCCCCAGAGAGAGGGGAATTATACATAGGAATCCGGGAACCTAGCTTACTCTTGTCATCGAATAGATTCCTATGGTTCTTTAACAAGCTCGGAGGATAGACCGATACACGGGACCGCCCGGTTTACGTCCCCATCCGACGGACGAGGCTAAGGGAAAGTGTCTTGCTCAAGAACACACAGACGGAGCTCTGTGGAAACACGGAGGATTGAACCCGGGGCATCCGGTTACAAATCCGCGGCGAAAGAGTTCCGGGGTATGCTCGGCTTCCAAATAGTATATCAGAAAAATTGTGGAATGGTTCGGGATTCCGAGATTCTATCTGGCTACGCGCCTGAGTTTCTCTTTTCATTCCTAGTCACAATGACATAACGAAACGTTACATGACGTCGTTTTGTTTTTTTAAATCGTTTACATCACAGAACGAAAGTAAATACACGGTGGATTTAGACGTGGAATAGCATAATACAGATAAATATACTCAGTAAACATGTAAAGGTAAAGACTTTTAGCTTAATATTAAAATAGTAACGCTATTCATGATTATGTGTACGCAGTATGTCATGTTATTTTTTTAAAAGCTGAATCAATAATAACAACCGACATTTTAAACCTTTTTTCCACTGTACCGGCTGAAAAAGGCTGGGGTTTTCTAGCCGAGTTTAAGTTTTAGGCCTGAGCATTTGAGAACCGCATGTCTGGTCCGGGTCTGCAGTGATCAGAAGCAGCTACGCCACTAGAAACATATTTTTTTTAGGAAACGTAAAGATCTAGGCCTAGACCTGATCGGTTCCACTGAAATTAATTTAATTTAGAGCCTCCTGGGGCATGTGAAATAAAAATGGATGGTGATAAATATTATCATTGATATAAGTTTTAATTAATTATAAGGATTGTTTTTTATTTTTTTGCGATGTTATCGAAGTATAACACATTAATGATGGGTGACAAATTGTATAAAATCTCGTAGCTGATTCACTCAACTGATGCAATTGCTCCCGGATGTATTCAGAAATGGCTCATATGTTCGGACTGTGTTACAGTTTCACGAAGCCGTAAATATATGCAGAGTTTGCGTCAGTCCTTGTATCAAGGAAAATTATTGGACGTTAAACAAACATGGCACGTAACATACTATTGCTATATACAGTTAGCTGTTGATAAGACAATGACTGGAGAGCCACCTTTGTTTATTGGAGCGATCTACGTGACTATGAAACTTTCATTTAAA
Source organism: Cyrtodaria siliqua (assembly GCA_037043455.1). Classification (NCBI taxonomy): domain Eukaryota; kingdom Metazoa; phylum Mollusca; class Bivalvia; order Adapedonta; family Hiatellidae; genus Cyrtodaria; species Cyrtodaria siliqua. The sequence continues at coordinate 142,792 of JAWPHD010003496.1, read as the reverse complement.
CATAAAACCGACTGAACTTGACACAAGTGATCTCGTATTTGGTATAGACGACGAACGCGCACTAGTAAAGGCAATACAAACCAATGTTCAGACTCAACGTTTCTTCGTATTCGTCGGTGGTTCTACCCAGGGCCACGCCCTGGGTTCTTCCTCCACCAATGGAAACTTGAAAATCGCCATATGACCTTAACTGTTCGTGGGACTATAATTAATTCAACTCGCACACGCCATTTGCATTACAAAAGGATCTGAAAGCTGACACCGTTGACAAGCAAAACAGATAAAGTATAGTAAAAGGAAATTTCGTAGAAGGTAGCCGACGACCTGCGAGCTTGGGTGAAAATGCAAAGACTTTGAGACAGTAACGCAGTCAATATCGCAGCAAATTTGGCAACATTTTCAAAAAACGAAAAAACGAAAGACTCCGTGATCTATTACGTCAAATGCTGTACGCACCCTAACGTACTGGACGACTAGAATGCATATACTATCAGTGAGCTCCATAATCACGCTCTTAAACAAACTATTGATTAGAAATCTGAGCAATTGCTTTGTGTCAGAATTGGTTCATCTGTTGATTGATGCGCAAGTAACTCTTAGAAGGCACGGACGGACACACATTCGATACCAAATGGGGTCATTCTCATTAAGCCGCTCTTCTTAAGCGATTCATACTCTTATGTGTTATTGCATGTGTCTGTGGAAGCATTGAGTGCTATTGTTTGTCTCATATGACCTGATGAGGTTACAAAAAGGGCTGTCTGAAATTTATTGGTAAACAATACCAATATAGCCCCCAACACCCCACCCTCTTCCACTCCTACAGCCACAAAAAGTTGTTTATTTTAAGTTATATATCTGTTCTTTCAACTTCTTTCGGGTCCACGTGAGTCAACTTATTCGTTTTTCTTAACTAAAAAGCTACTCCACCAGGGCTAACGTTACCATAAACTTCGTAAAACCTTTGCAACATTTTATTATCGTAACCCTGATCTTTCCAAATATAAAAGTAATTTAAGAACTCTTCTGCGACAAGGACTATTACAACCTGGTGAAGTGATTTACAAACTTCGTAAGATCCTTGGTCAGGATCACTTTCATACTATCTTAAATTAAGTTTGGTAAACTTGTTAAACGGTTCATCAAAAGAGGTTATGACCCTATCAATTTGCAACGAACTGCATGCTTGTGGTTGGACCTATTTACAGTTCGCCACTATGCTTTCCTCTTTAATTGTGCGATGAACGGACAGGCTTTGGACCCTATGATGACGTCTATCTAAAGTCCAAAGGACGGTGACGTTTGATCTTGTCTTGTCGTGCCCTCAATGGTTTGTTCTCTTGTAGCTCTGGCTTCTTCCAAGTAATTTAATACCTCCTTAGTGACTTTCTAGGCTATTGTTTGTTTTGTATTTATATAAACACGAGCATCTTTGTGTTTTACTTATATTGCCTATTAATGCCGCCTTGTTGGTTGTTGAATAGTTCTTGGCGCGGATTTTTTTATTTACACTGTCCCGTTTTATTGGGATGTGTTCTAGGTTAAGTGTGAGTTTTCGTGAACCCTAGAACCTGGTTTAGACCGCCAGCAGCCTTTTTTGCCACTAACCGTTCCAAGGCGTTAGCCCTATTGTAAACCCTTTTGTGTTTGTGATGTCTTATTTACTTACCACCAAGTGAGGAAAACTTAAGGTATGTGGTTTTCAAACGGAAATATTTCATGAGATGTTAGGTGTGGTTTTTTTTCACGAGCAAGTGTATGCAAGTGATTAAAAATATACAACATACCTACCATCAATTGAAGGATTTCCTCAGAATCAAATGCAGCAGTAGTTAAATCTACGCATTACATTTTAAATCAGAATGTTTCACTGCCACAGTGTTGCAGCGTTCTCTGTAAATGACGTTGAGAATATATATCTGCTGCGATTGATAATTGGGAAATCATTAATGAGATGGTAGCTATGTGTTTCTTTTCATGAACAAGTTTATGAGGGTAATTGAAAAAACAAAATCCTACCATTGAGTGAATGATTTGCCTAAAGTGATAAATTTCCCTTATTATAAGGATTTGTCTTTAACTCATATCACACAAATAATAAACTCTGACGCTGACTTGCGAAATCAATAAAGTGTTAAGAAAATCAATGTTATTTGCTGAGAAAGAACATTGAAACAAGCAGAAAAAAGTGAATAATTTCAGAAAAATAAATCTAAAGAAACTAAACGCCAAATTTTACTACAAAACCGTTCATTTAGCTCTATCCATGTGTTAAGGTCATAAAAAAATACATGCCAACTAAACTTCTAGATTTATTCACGGGTACTTAAGTTAAAACAACCGTAATTGAAAATGCATGAAATAAAATCAACTATTTGGCAATGATAAAGCCTTTACCATCAACCTATTCATGTACGGGTCTGTTCTAGTAATCGTTGGTAGATTTTGCTTTGTAAACTTTGCCTGTTATAGATGGGAGAGCGGCTTTAAATCATACATAACACTTATATAAAATATAGATAGAATTGCTGGCTCTATCCAATGTTTAAATGGAACTCTTTTTTGTTATTTCACAATTTCACGAATGACAGATGTGAGTGCGGAAAAACAACATGCCTACCATCGGAGTGAAGGAATTCTCTCGTACACGAAAAATGATTTTACTACTGGCATCGATAACAGTGAAACCATTTAAAATACTGTATGCATGTGTTTCTTTTCACAAACAAGCTCATGCGAGAAAGTGAAAAAACAAAACAATTCTACCATCGAGTGAAAGATTTGCCTAAAGAGCGGAACTCAAAAATTACCAACTTTGATGTTGAATTATGTCATCACTAATGTGTTGAGGATGTCAATTTCATTTTCTGAGAATGCTGAAAAAAGACGAAACATTTTAGTAATAATAATTTTAAATCATAAATAAACTTACGCCGTACGACATGGGGAAGCAAATAACTCCATTCCACCGCCGTATGCATGCCAGCTTCGGGATGGTTAAAATTGTGTACTATTGATTTTATGAATATTGAGTTCAGCTCAACCCGGGGCTAGAGGGCGTGAGCGGTAGCTAGCATATTTCACTACCGCTCATGAACAGTCTCAATCAAACCAAGACTGCAATATTTCGTATGTGTCGTGCTCGGCCGTTTCCAAAGGTCCATTATCATACTCTTTTTTTGTATCAAATACAGAGACTTATTGTTAACTTCTGGCTTGATTATAGGGAAAACCATCATGAGATGGTAGGTGTTTTGTTATTTTAAGGAACATGCAAATGCAAGTGAGTGAAAAACAACATCGAGTGAGGATTTCGCTAAAATTCGGGTAACAGATATTATTTAAATGCTAGGATCGATTATAGGGCAAACCTTCACGAGATAGTAGGCGTGTGGTTCTTCTCGCAAAAAAGCGGCTGCGAGAGAGCGAAAAATAAAACATGCCTACCATCAAGTCAAGGATTTGCAAATATCTTAGACCACAAAAAAACCCTGTGACATTGACTTCTTTGACATCAAGAAAGTGCTGAGGACATACATATTACATTTGCTGCGTTAGATTAGTTTGATGAAGGACTACAATGTAATAATTTAGTAATTTAACGTGAGCAATCGTAATGGTAGAAGTATTTGGCAACATAGAAAAAATGTGTTTATTTAGTGGTCGTTAAATACATACGAACCATCACATTTGCAAACCTATTATATGTTTTCACACACATTTGTATCTCATGTTCCAACGCTATGTTCTCAAAAAGTCTAGCAACATTGTTCACTCTTCCCACAGTCTTCTTCTAAACTGTTTCTATCATGTGGTGATTACTTCCCGTATGATATTGCTCGAATTCTTCCATCATGTGTTTATGACTTGTTCCACAATGTTTATGAAATATTTCCATCAAGTGTTTATCGCATTTTTATTTTCTATTACCTAAATATATCCACCCTGTGTACATTCTCTTACAGGGGCCGCAATGGCCGCAATGGATGACCCTGTGGATTGCGCAAACGAATCTGACAATGTTGATAGCAGCTATATCTTCGTTCAATGGCTTACAGCTAAATCCCTTTTCATATTGTAATATTTGGCACCACAAGAACCTACTCATTAGGGACTATAGTAAGCATGTCATTGAAAGACTTCACTAAATAAGATTCTGTGCGATGACTGGACAACCCCTTGGACTCTATGATTGCACCTAATGTAACCCCGACCAAGGGAGATAGGTGCATGAGCTTTCGTCCACGTCTTCATCACCCTTTCTGTTGTATTTTGTCTTTTTCATTGTAAAATTAATTAAATGTTGCTCCTTGTTTTGAGTACAGTGCGGACCTACGAACCACGTAATAAACAAGAACAAAGCATCGTAAATGATACTCAATGATACTCAATTATGGCAAACAAACGTAATGGTTATTATTAATACTTTATAAACTGTTTGAGAACCGGTTGCAAGTGATAAACTATTGCGTAAAATATTCGAAGCATAGTTTGCGAGATAAGATAAACACTTTATGGAAATATGTATATATCATCTTGTAGGAATAGATCAACAGTTGAAATACACATTCGAAACACGTTGCGTGAGAAATAATGAACAAGGGTGTGAAATATTCGAGAAACATTGATCGATAAACACTTTATGGAAATATATAAGGAAAGTTCAGTGGGAAGTGAACATTTATCTAGAAATAATTGCACACATGTTGGAAATATTCGACAGAAAAATCGTGTTGGAAGTAATTTACACTTTGTTTAAAGATATTAGGAACACCATTTGGGGATAAATAAATACGTGCTGGACATCTTCGAGAAACATTAATATTATTATTGGAAGTTATGAACACTTGAGGTGTTAACATTGTGTTAAACATGTGACTGAACGTTTTAAAGGAACAGCATATGAAATTGAGTGTTAAAACCGTTTGTCAAACCTAATGATTAATTTCCAGTAACATCGTGTTTGAAGTAAAACACACGATTGAAATGTTTGAGTAACATCGTATGACAAGTGATAAACAATGTATGCAAGTAATTAATACACATTGTTTGCGAAGCGATACTCACTTATTTTAAATGTTCGATAAACATTCTGTTGGAGGCAATTAACTGTTGTTGTAAATATTTGAAATACACAGTGCTACAATAACCATTTGATGAAACTAGAAGTATCGCCCATCGGGACCAATGATATATACCGGTAAAAACATCAGTGTGACTACGAATATTGAAGAGTAATATGATGGACACAGGTTTTCATAATCGGGTCATGATGACCTTCACAGTGATCCAGAATTATATAGCAAGCATCCTCTTACCATTGGCAGTATACATGTAAAGTGTATGTGTGGCTACAAGTCTTGAAGAGTAATAGAGCGGAAAATGTGTTTGTTATCCGCTCATGGTGACCTTTGCATTGACCATATAGGTCATCCTCTTACCATCGACAGTATTCTTTTATATAGTTATAGAGCAGACATGTTTTTCCATTATCAGTTCATGTTGGCCTTTAACTTGACCTTATTGACCCCAACATGTCAAAACACATCACAAAACGAGAAGGTTACAGATAGTAAGAGACAGGACAAGACTTTGCAGTTGAAGTATTTTGAATCACATTACGCTTAGTAACAAGAAATTCATACATGTTGAAGACAATTTGAATATTTGAACCATTTCAGTCTGTATGTAAAGTAAACAAACATTTTACATCCAACTAAGTTTGCTCACATGCTAAACGCGTATTTTGTCACTAATAAAACGTTCAAGGGATAACATACCTGAGTTTTCCCTTTTTCCTTAAATATAGTAATCACATTTTTAAATGAGACACAATTCCCAATTTTATCTTTGCTATTAACTGACGAGCTTCAACAGGGATGCCAACATTCCTCGGGTAACAATATCTCACGAGTAGAAAGTTGGTGATAATGGCTAAACACACTGAATGTTACAAGGGAACAGTTCTTTCCCAAATATCTGGAAATGACGGAAGTAATGCAGCTGTCTATGAAGTGTTATACCATGGTGATGACGAGCCCTATGAGATATATAAAGTAATATTCGAAACACGACTCGACTCGACTTTTTGTTACCATCGTGTTGTATGTAGTTTTTCGGATGAAAAATGCAGGCGCTATCGGTTAACTCAGCTCAGATGTTGGAAAAGGTTGTACAGTAAAGCTATGGGAAAATAAACTGTGAGGCCTTATTCACCATCCGCCCGAATACACTTGTTGTGACTTTCTATCCACTTGTGGTAATGTCCATGTACCATTCCTTTTCAAATATAGAAATTGTGGAGCGCTGTGGTCTAGTGGTAGAGCGGTAGACCCATGATCCAAAAGTCGTGGGTTCGATTCCCGCCATTGCCATATGCGTTGTGTCCCTGATCAAGACACTTTATCTGCATTTGCTTAGTACTTGTTTTACCCAGGAAGACATCGAGAGTGATTCAAATAAGTTCACAGAGCTTTCGCTACAATCGCTGTAAAATACATAAGTTTAAACTAAATATAGAAATAAATTTCCTCACTGTCATTCGCAGTTCACCTAGTTTTGCCAATTTCTGAATAAAGGAGTCCAGCTTTCAGAGTCGGATATATGGCGAAATCCACGGAGTAAGGTAGGGGGAATAAGGAGCGTGAGCTAGAAGCTGGAATCCGAGAAAATGTATGGTCATGAGGGTGTCATGTCAGCGGTGCGGAGGATCATTATCCTGTTGAAACACATCTTCTACATTCATTTACGGGCACTTATTTCTTATAGCATGCACAAGATCTCTGCGTATAACCTGAAAATGAGGACCCTTTAGTATGAATAACATTACTACGCTATTCGAAGGTAGAAACTTTATTTGAAACTATAATTAAAAGTGTTTCCAGGTCGTGCACTCTTTGTTTTGAACTCGGGATCGTAGAAATGGATCCATGTTTCTTCCTAGGTAATAATCTTCAAGAACAGGTCCCCTTCTCGATTCCAGAGAATGAAAAATGCCAGCGAAGTCTGCACTCTTCAATATTAATCGTGTTCACGTGAAGCCTTGGGATCATCCAGCGAGTGCTAACGGTACTCATGTTTAAGTTTGAGATGATGATGGCATGGGCAGCTCCATGACTTATTCCGGCTACACTAGCGAATTCCGGTACACCTTTCCTTGGTCCGTCTCGAGGGAGTCTTTCACATTTCGTGTTACCATCGGTCCATGTTTTGGCCTGCCTGTGCACATATCATCATATGTCGATTCACGACCTTCGTAAATCGTTAGTGCCACCTAAATACCAGTGCCCTGGAACATTTCTTGGTTTGCTTTCCGTTTGATATCATTTTCCAAGTGTCCGTAACATCAACCTTCGCACAAAATGTCGGAGCTCCGTCCGTTCAAGAGACATGATTTTTTTAATTCAACGAAATATTATACCTACTTAAAAGATACGCCGTGTCTTTAAAAGTGGTCAACATTACGTCATATCTTTGCCTGTGCTTTCCTCTGACGTTAATATGACATCAGGCCAGTTTTTACAATTTCGCGTCAAATATGAAAAGCAATAAATAACTATTGAAAGTGAAACATACGCAACGTCTTACAATATCAAGTGTTACGTGATACCGAACATGGGTTGCTACAGAAATAATTTTACGACGCATGGGACATCAACATATAGTGAATCTCCAAGGAAGCATTCAACAGATGCTGAACAATCATTTACAGAAGACTAAAAGCCCTGTGATGTAAACTATTCTCTTCATGAACGCAGTCTTACGCAAAAATGCCAACAAGAACGACAAAATGACACTAGTTAATGATCGTCTGATGAAACTATATCCCAAAAGGAGTGAGCCGGTTTAAAGTGGCAGCTTAATCACACGATACTATCATAAACATGTCATTTTGTCGTAGTTGCATGCAATTACTATAGATCTTCCTGTCTCCGACTGCTTTTAAATTAAATGTTTTCACAAATTCTCCACAAAATAAAATGAAATATTTAAATAAAGGCATTTTCCAAGTTTAGTTATTTTTTAAAGAACCTTCAATTTATAGTAGTATTTCACCGAAAGCTTTTGCTAACACACACATTTGATTGTATTTTCAGGCTTGAAGAAGCATTACGATCAGCTGACAGATAACGTTCACAGCACAATCTGAAATAAAACTTTGCAAACCTATGAGATTTATATTACTGACAACGAAAATGGTAATGCTAGAGTGACGGCGATGCACATTCTGAATTTTTTTCATCTCGATAAATTGGATACATTTTATCTATGAGTATTATAAGGGGACGACAGCAGTTTTTACAGAGCAGACCTTCTAGCCCTCACATCATTAGAAGATCAATTTCGCGTGTTAATAACTGCTTCATACATCAGTGTAAATACACAATTGTATGGCCAATCATCATGAGTTTTATAAAGATATAATTACAAACCTCGAACAATACACATACTTACTGCATTGTGATTAGTCAGTCATTATTAAAAATGTCCTGTTATTTCATAATAACACGTCAAAATAAAATAGTTAAAGTTGCGCAGGCGCAGACTAAAATAGAATTGAATTGAATGTTGTTTAACGGCTCATCAACACAGTATAGGTTATGTAGAGCCGCCCCAGAGAGAGGGGAATGATACATAGGAATCCGGGCACCTAACCTACTCTTATTATCGAATAGATTGCTATGGTTCTTTAACGTGCTCGGAGGATAGACCGATACACGGGACCGCTCGGTTTACGTCCCCATCCGACGGACGAGGCTAAGGGAAAGTGTATTGCTCAAGAACACAACAACGGAACTCAGTGGAAACACGGAGGGTTGAACCCGGGGCCTCCGGTTACAAATCCGCGGCTACAGAGGTCCGGGGTATGCTCGGGCTTCCAAATAGTATATCAGGAAAAATGTGGAACGGTTCGGGATTCCGAGCTTCCATTTGGCTACGCTCCTGAGTTTCTTTGTTTCATTCCTAGTCACAATGACGTAATGAAACGTTACATGACGTCGTTTTCTTAAATCGTTTACATCACAGAACGAAAGTAAATACACAGTGGATTTAGACGTGGAATAGCATAATAACGATAAATATACTCAGTGAACATGTAAAGGTAAAGACTTTAATCTTAATATTAAATTCGTAACGCTATTCATGGTTATATGTACGCAGTATGTCATGTTATTTTTAAAAGCTGAATCAATAATAACAACCGAAATTTAAACATTTTTCCACTGGTCCGGCTGAAAAAGGCTGGGGTTTCTAGCCGATTTTAAGTTTTAGGCCTGAGCATTTGAGAACCACATGTCTGGCCCGGGTCTGCAGTGCTCAGAAGCAGCTACGCCACTAGAAACATATTTCTTTTAGAAAACGTAACGATCTAGGCCTAGACCTGACCGGTTCAACTGAAATTAATTAAATTTAGAGCTTCCTGGGGCATGTGAAATAAAAATGGACGGTGATAAATATTATCATTGATATAAGTTTGTAATTAATTATAAGGATTTTTTTTTGATTTTTTTGCGATGTTATCGAAGTATTACACATTAATGATGGGTGACAAATTGTATAGAATCGCGTAGCTTATTCACTTTACTGATGCAATTGCTCCAGGTTGTATTTAGAAATGGCTCATATGTACGGACTGAGTTACAGTTTCAGGAAGCCGCAAATATATGCAGAGTTTGCGTCAGTCCTTGTATCAAGGAAAATTATTGGACGGTAAACAAACATGGCACGTAACATACTATTGCTAAATACAATTAGCTGTTGATAAGACAATGACTGGAGAGCAAACTTTGTTTATAGGAGCGATCTACGTGACTATGAAACTTTCATTTAAACATAAAACCGACTGAACTTGACACAAGTGAGCTCGTATTTGGTATAGACGACTAACGTGCACTAGTAAAGGCAATACAAACCAATTTTCAAACTCAACGTTTCTTCGTATTCGTCGGTGGTTCTACCCAGGGGCACGCCCGTGCTCAAAAGTTGCCCAGAGGGGCACCTGGGTTCTTCCTCCAACAATGGAAACTTGAAAAGTCGCCATATGATCTTAGCTGTTCGTGTGACTATAATTAATTCAACTCGCACACGCCATTTGCAATACAAAAGGATCTGCAAGTTGACACCGTTGACAAACACGATAGATAAAGTATAGTAAAAGGAAATTTCGTAGAAGGTAGCCGACGACCGGCGAGCTTGGGTGAAAATGCAAAGACTTTGAGACTGTAACGCAGTCAATATCGCAGCAAATTTCGCAATATTTTCATAAAACGAAAAAACGAAAGACTCCGTGATCTATTATGTCAAATGTTGTACGCACCCAAACGTACTTGACGAATATAATGCATATACTATCAGTGAGCTCCATAATCACGCCCTTAAACAATCTATTGTTTAGAAATCTGAGCAATTGCTTGGTGTCAGAATTGGTTCATCTGTTGATTGATGCGCAAGTAACTCTTAGAAGGCACGGACGGACACACATTCGATACCAAATGTGGTCATTTTCATGAAGCAGCTCTTCTTAAGCGATTCATACTCTTATGTATTATTGCATGTGTCTGTGGAAGCATTCAGTGTTATTTTCTGTCTCATATGACCTGATGAGGTTACAAAAAGGGCTGTCTGAAATTTATTGGTAAACAGTACCACTATAGCCCTCAACACCCCACCCTCTCCCACTCCTACAACCCCAAAAAGTTGTTTATTTTAATTATATATTTGTTCTTTCAACTTCTTATGCGGTCTACGTGTCTCAACTTATTCGTTTTTCTTCACTAAAAAGCTACTCCACCAGGGCTACCGTTACTATAAACTTCGTAAAACCTTTGCAACATTTTATTATCGTAACCCTGATCTTCTTTCCAAATATAAAAGTAATTTAAGAACTCTTCTGCGACAAGGAATATTACAACCTGGTGAAGTGATTTACAAACATCGTAAGATCCTTGGTCAGGATCACTTTCATACTATCTTAAATTAAGTTTGGTAAACTTGTTAAACGGTTTGTCAAAAGAGGTTATGACCCTATCATTTTGCAACGAACTGCATGCTTGTGGGTGGACTCATTTACAGTTCGCCACTATGCTTTCCGCTGTAATTGTGCGATGAACGGACAGGTTTTGGACCCTATATGACGTCTATCTAAAGTCCAAAAGGACGTTTGATCTTGTCTTGTCGAGCCCTCAATGGTTTGTTCTCTTGTTGCTCTGGCTTCTTCCAAGTAATTTAATACCTTCTTAGTGACTTTCTAGGCTATTGTTTGTTTGTATTTATATATACACGAGCATCTTTGTGTTTTACTTATATTGACTATTAATGCCGCCTTGATGGTTAGAGAATAGTTCTTGGTGGGGATTTCTGTATTTAAACTGTCCCGTTTTATTTGGATGTGTTCTAGGCTAAGTGTGAGGTTTGGTGAACCCTAGAACCTGGTTTAGACCGCCAGCAGCCTTTGTTTGCCACTAACCGTTCCAAGGCATGTGACGTCTTATTTACTTACCATCAAGTGAGGAAAACTTAAGGTATGTGGTTATTTTCAAAAGGAAATATTTCATAAGATGGTAGGTGTGTGTTTTTTTTCACGAGCAAGTGTATGCAAGTGATGACAAATAAACAATATGCCTACCATCAATTGAAGGATTTCCTCAAAATCAAATGCAGTAGTTAAATCTACTCATTACATTTTAAATCAGTTTGTGTATGATTATAACCAAAATGTTTCACTGCCACAGTGTTGAAGCGTTCTCTGTAAATGACGTTGACATATTTATCTGCTGGGATTGATAATTGGGAAATCATTTTTGAAATGGTAGCTATGTGTTTCTTTTCATGAACACGTTTATGCGGGTAAGTGAAAAAACAAAATTGAGTGAATGATTTGCCTAAAGTGATAAATTTCCCTTATTATAAGGATTTGTCTCTAACTCATATTACAAAAATAATAAACTCTGCCGCTGACTTGCGACATCAATAAAGTGTTAAGAACATCAATGTTATTTGCTGAGAACATTGAAACAAGCAGAAAAAAGTGAATAATTTCAGAAAAATAAATCTAAAGAAACTAAACGGCCAAATGTTACTACAAAACCGTTCATTTAGCTCTATCCATGTGTTGAGGTCATAATAAAAATACATGCCAACTAAACTTTAAGATTTAATCATGGGAACTTAAGTTAAAATTACCGTAATTGAAAATGCATGAAATAAATTCAACTCTTTGGCAATGATAACTATAAATGCCTTTACCATCAACCTATTCATGTACGGGTCTGTTCTAGTAATCGTTAGTAGATTTTGCTTTGTAAACTTTGCCTGATATAGGTGGGAGAGCGGCTTTAAATCATAAATAAAACTTATATAAATTATAGATAGAATTGCTGGCTCTATCCAATGTTTAAATGTAATCTTTTTTGTTATTTTACAATTTCACGAATGGCAGATATGAGTGCGGGAAAACAACATGCCTAACATCGGAGTGAAGGAATTCTCTGCTACACGAAACATTATTTTACTACTTGTCGATTACAGTGAAACCATTTAAAATACTGTATGCATGAGTTTCTTTTCACAAACAAGCTCATGCGAGAAAGTGAAAAAACGAAACAATCCTACCATCGGGTGAAATATTTGCCTAAAGAGCGGAACTCAAAAATCACAAACTGTGTTGAACTATGACATCACTAATGTGTTGAGGATGACAATTTCATTTTCTGAGAATGCTGGAAAAAGACGAAACATTTTAGTAATAATAATTTTCAATCATAAATAAGCTTGTATTAAATACAGAGACTTATTTTAAACTTCTGGCTTGATTATAGGGAAATCCATCATGAGATGGTAGGTGTTTTGTTATTTTAAGGAACAAGCAAATGCAAGTGAGTGAAAAACAACATCGAGTGAGTTTTTCGCTAAAATTAGGGTAACAGATATTATTTAAATGCTAGGATCGATTATAGGGCAAACCTTACGAGATATTAGGCATGTGGTTCTTCTCGCAAAAAAGCGGCTGCGAGAGTGCGAAAAATAAAACATGCCTACCATCAAGTCAAGGATGTGCCTATATCTTATACCACCAAAAAAAACCTGTGACATTGACTTCTTTGACACCAATAATGTGCTGAGGACAGACATATTACTTTTGCTGCGTTAGATTGGTTTGAAGTAAGACTACAATATAATAATTTTGTAATTTACCGTGAGCAATCGTAATGAACTTGGTAGAAGTAAATGGCAACATAGAAAAAATGTGTTTTTTTAGAGGTCGTTAAATACATGCTTATAGAACGAACCATCACATTTGCAAACCTATTATATGTTTTCACACACATTTGTAAATCATGTTCCAACGCTATGTTCTCAAAAAGTCTGGCCACATTGTTCACTCTTCCCACATTCTGATTCTAAACTGTTTCTATCATGTGGTGATCACTTCCCGTATGATATTGCTCGAATTCTTCCATCATGTGTTTATGACTTGTTCCACAATGTTCATGAAATATTTCCATCAAGTGTTTATCGCATTTTTATTTTCTATTACTTAAATATTTCCAATCTTTGTATATTCTCTTACAGGGGCCTCAATGTCCCAGTGGATGGCCCTGTGGATGGCGCAAACGAATCTGACAATGTTGATAGCGGCTATATCTTCGTTCAATGGCTTACAGCTAAATACCTTTTCATATTGTAATATTTGGCAACACAAGAACATACTCAATAGAGAATATAGTAAGCATGTCACTGAAAGACCGCTAAATAAGACTCTGTGCGATTACAGGACAACCCCTTGGACTCTATGTTTGCACATAATGAAACCCACCAAGGGAGATAGGTGCATGAGCTTTTGTCCTCGATTTTTTTAGGTCGTACCCGAGACTGTTTTCACTTTAGCTGCAACTGCTGTGGCTTTTCAATACAGTCTTCATCACCCTTTCTATTGTCTTTTTAATTGTAAAATTAATTAAATGTTGCTCCTTGTTTGTAGTACAGTTCGGACCTACGAACCACGTAATAAACAAGAACAATGCATCGTAAACGATACTCAGATATGTCAAACAAACGTAATGGTTATACACATTCGAAACACGTTACGTGAGACATAATGAACACGGGTGTGAAATATTCGAGAAACATTTATGGAAGTAATAAACAATTGATGGATATATAAGGAAAGTTCAGTGGGAAGTGAACAACTATCCATAAATAATTGCACACTTGTTGGAAATATTCGAGAGAAATATCGTGTTGGAAGTAATTCACACTTTGTTTAAAGATATTATGAACACCATTTGGGGATTGATAAATTCGTGCTGGACATCTTCGAGAAACATTATTATTATTATTGGAAGTTATGAACACTTGAGGTGTTAACATTGTGTTAAACATGTGACTGAACGTTTTAAAGGAACAGCATATGAATTTAAGTGTTAAAACCGCTTGTCAAACCTAATGATTAATTTCCAGAAACATCGTGTTGGAAGTAATAAACACGATTGAAATGTTTGAGTAACATCGTATGACAAGTGATAAACAATGTATGCAAGTAATTGATACACATTGTTTGCGAAGCGATAATCACTTAATTTAAATGTTCGATAAACATTCTGTTGGAGGCAATTAACTATTGTTGTAAATATTTGAAATACACAGTGCTACAATAACCATTTGATGAAACTAGAAGTATCGCCCATCGGGACCAATGAGGTATACCGGTAAAGACTCATCAGTGTGACTACGAATATTAAAGAGTAATATGGTGGACACAGGTTTTCATAATCGGGTCATGATGACCTTCACAGTGATCCAGAATTATATAGCAAGCATTCTCTTACCATTGTCAGTATACCTGTAAAGTGTATGTGTGGCTATAAGTCTTCAAGAGTAATAGAACGGAAAATGTGTTTGTTATCCGCTCATGGTGACCTTTGCATTGACCATATAGACCCCAAAATATGTATAGGTCATCCTCTTACCATCGACAGTATTCTTCTATATAGGTATAGAGAAGACATGTTTTTCCTTTATCAGTTGATGTTGACCTTGAACTTGACCCTGTTGACCCCAACATGTATAGTGTTTCTCTTGTCACAATGTAATTATTATTTGTGATCCCGATATATACTGCACACTTAATTCCACCTAATGTTCCAGAAAAATCTCAAGTTGTTTAATGAAAAAATAAAGGTAAAAACACATAAAAAAACGAGAAGGTTACAGATAGTAAATGACAGGACAAGACTTTGCAGCTGAAGTATTGGAATCACACTACGCTTTGTAACAAGAAATTCATAAATGTTGAAGACAATTTGAATATTTGAACCATTTCAGCCTGTATGTAAAGTAAAGAAACATTTTACATCCAACTAAGTTTGCCCACATGCTAATCGCGTATTTCGTCACTAATGATACGTTTAAGGGATAACATTTATGTGTTATGTGTTCTATTGGTATTTTACCGAAAGGAAAAGGTCTAATGTAGCCCAGTACCATTCTATTAATATAAGCATATTATAATTCAATATCTAGCGAAAATACCTGAGTTTTCCCTTTTTCCTTAAATATAGTAATCCCATTTTTAAATGAAATACAATTCCCAATATTATCTTTGCTATTAACTGACGAGCTTCGACAGGGATGCCAACATTCTTTGGGCAAACAATATCTCACGAGTAGAAAGTTGGTGATAATGGCTAAACACACTGAATGTTACATGAGAACAGTTCTTTCCCAAATATCTGGAAATGACGGAAGTAATGCAGCTGTCTATGAAGTGTTATACCATGGTGATGACGAGCCCTATGAGATATATAAGGTAATATTCGAAACACGACTGGACTCGCCTTCGTATTACCATCGTGTTGTATGTAGTTTTTCGGATTAAAAATGCAGGCGCTATCGGTTAACGCGGCAAAAGATAACGGACGACGTACGACGGACGGGCGGACGTTTGACGGACAACTTGCCATCACAAGCTCCGCTGGCCTTCAAAAGGTCATATAAAATAAATATTCAATTACACTGTCATTTGCCTTTTCCTTCTCAACGTAACTTGGTATATACACTGAAACAAATTTATAATGCAATATTATCGTGTTTTGTTCATATATATTATGAACACAACATAAACACACAAACAGTGTTACCTTTACATTTCGATACAAGGTCAATTAATTGTTTATCCTTTTGATCTGTAGGAAGAACACGTGGGTACTAGGCAATTGTTTTTTATTTGGATGTAATTCAGCATCACTTTTTTCATTAAATTATCATGTTTACAAATTTAAGTTCATAACATTATATCAAGATTTTCGTTTTGTTTATTAAATACCGTTGGTTACTGAGATTATTCATTTGAAGCGCATATCAGGAATATACCCAGAATTAAATGATATTTGCCAGGTTGTAATCAAGAGTACTCTTACCATGTATGAAAATCGCTGTATCATTCTTTAATTGTTTACTAATTTCAATATGTAAATCATCAGACATTACTTCCAATTTGTTTCCGTATATCTTTCATAACAACATATAGTTCAGGTCTTCATCATCAAAACCATAAACATCATCAAAATCAATAGAAAAATATAAAGATTTATATCACAATTAATACTAACAACTCAGCTCAGATGTTGGAAAAGGTTGTACAGTAACCCTATGGGGGAAATAAGCTGTGAGGCCTTATTCACCATCCGCCGAATACACTTGTTGTGACGTTCTATCGACTTGTGGTAATTTCCATGTACCATTCCTTTTCAAATAAAGAAATTGTGGAGCGCTGTGGTCTAGTGGTAGAGCGGTGGACACATGACCCAAAAGTCGTGGGTTCGATTCCCGCCATTGCCATATGCGTTGTGTCCCTGATCAAGTCACTTTATGTGCATTTGCTTTGTACTGGTTCTACCCAGGAAGACATCGAGAGTGATTCAAATAAGTTCATAGAGCTTTCGTTACAATCGAGGTAAAATAAATCAGTTTAAACTAAATAGAAATACATTTCTTCACTGTCATTCGCAGTTTTGCCAATTTCCGAAAAAAGGACAGCTTTCAGAGTTAGATCTATGGCGAAATCCACGGGGTAAGGTCGGGGGAATAATGAGCGTGAGCCGGACGCTGGAATCCGAAAAGATTTATGGTAATGAGGGTGTCATGTCAACGGTGCGGAGGATTATTATCCTGTTGAAACAACACATTTTCTACATTCATTTACGGGCGCTTCTTTCTTATAGCACGCATCTCTGCGTTTAAACTGAAAATGAGGACCCTTTTGTATAAATTACATTACTAAGCTATTCAAAGGTAGAAACTTTTTTTGAAACTATAATTAAAAGTGTTTCCAGGTCATGCACTCTTTGTTTTAAACTCGGGATCGTAGAAATGGATACGTGTATCTTCCGAAGTAATAATCTTCAAGAATAGGTCCCCTTCTCGTTTCCAGCGATCGACAAATGCCAGCGAAGTCTGCACTCTTCAATCTTTATCGTGTTCACGTGAAGCCTTGAGATCATCCAGCGAGTACTAACTGTACTCATGTTTAAGTCAGAGATGAAAATGGCATGGGCAGTTCCATGACTTATTCCGGCTTCACTAGCGAATTCAGGGACACCTTTCCTTGGTCCGTCGCGAGGGAGTCTTTCGAATTTTGTGACACCATCGGTCAATGATTTGGCCTTCCTGTGGGCATATCATCATATGTCGATTCACGACCTTCGTAAATCGTTAATGCCACCTAAATACCAATGCCTTGGAACACTTCTTGGTTTGCTTACCGTTTGATATCATTTTCCAAGTGTCACAAAATGTCGGAGCTCCGTCCGTTCAAGAGACGTGATTATTTTAATCCAACGAAATATTATACCTGTACTTTAAAGGTAAACCGTGCCTTTAAAAGTAGTCAACATTACGTCATATCTTTGCCTGTGTGCTTTCCTCTGACGTTAAAATGACATCAGGCCAATTTTTACAATTTCGCGTCAAATATGAAAAGCAATAAATAACTATTGAAAGTGAAAAAAAAGGGACGTCTTACAATTTCAAGTGCTACGTGATACCGAACATGGGTTGCTATAGTAATATTTTGTGACGCATGGGACATCAACATATAGTGAATATCCAAGGAAGCATTCAGAATATGCTGAACAATCATTTACAGAAGACTAAGAGCGCTGTGATGTAAACTATTCTCTTTATGAACGCAGTCTTAGACCTTGCTGACTTCGCAAACATGCAAACAAGAACGACAAAATGACCTTAGTTAATGATCGTCTGATGAAACTATATCCCAAAAGGAGTGAGCCGGTTTAAAGCTACAGACCCTCTATATAAATCGATTTCTTCTTTGTAGGCGTGTCTTTATTTGTTACTTCATGTTTACCAGCTCATGTCGAAATCGGGTATTTAAGCGAGTAAATCATTTATTGTATAGACATCGACCAGTGCACATCGTACCTGTATACAGGTAACATTATGATTTACAGAAGAAAAAATATTTGTCTCTTTGGGGACTCGAACACACGACCTTCTGATTTCAAGTCAGGTACTCTACCGCTGAGCTATAACGCTGCTTGAGAAAATGGTATACAAACTACAGTTTATTATGAGGCAAAATAACTTAACATATTTTTGAACGCATATCAAGATG
This sequence comes from Cyrtodaria siliqua, assembly GCA_037043455.1. NCBI lineage: Eukaryota > Metazoa > Mollusca > Bivalvia > Adapedonta > Hiatellidae > Cyrtodaria > Cyrtodaria siliqua. Next base: position 124,158 of record JAWPHD010003496.1, on the reverse strand, counting down.
AATCCATAAATATATAGACCATCTTGTCAGACGTATAAATTAGAATTGTCTGGTGTAATACTATATGTTATCAATATGAAACCAATATTCCGCCTCAAAACAACCATATATCGACTTGTTATTTAGCGCAATTGTTTGTGTGTTAGTTATTAAGTAATGTTAATAATGCTAGACAAACCAATAAATAGCCTTGGTCTAGTGGTTAAATGTACGGCCTTCAAAACTTCAAAAAGCCCAACGGCTGTGGTTCAAATCTCGTTCCGGGCAAGTACTTTTTTATCACATATATTCTGAAGCTGTATATTTATCGATGTTACCTGTACGAAGGCTAATTAAAAATGTGATATTTTACGCATCGATTTCTGCCTTATATACCGACTTTTGGGGTGTTCGTCGATTTGAAACTATTTCACACGTGACTCATTCATATTCATGAGTTATTACCAGTTAATATAGAGGGTCTGTAGCTTTAAAGTGGCAGCTCAATCACCCGATACTATCAAAAAAAAAGTCATTTTGTCGTAGTTGCATGCAATTACTATAGATCTTCTGTCTTAGACTGCTTTTAAATAAAAAAAAAATCTCAAATTCTCCACAAAATAAAATGAAATATGTAAATAAAGGCATTTTTCAAGTTTAGTGATTTGTTAAAGAACCTTCCATTTATAGTAACATTTCACCGGAAGATTTTGCTAACACACACATTTACTTGTATTTTCAGGCTAGAAGAAGCATTACGATCAGCTGACAGATAACGTTCACTGCAGAATCTGAAATTAAAACGTTTGCAAACCTATGAGATTTATATTACTGACAACGAATACATTTAATCTATGAGCATTATCTGGCCCGGGTCTGCAGTGATCAGAAGCAGCTACGCCACTAGAAACATATTTCTTTTAGGAAACGTAAAGATCTAGGCCTGGACCTGATCGGTTCAACTGAAATTAATTGAATTTAGAGCTTCCTGGGGCATGTGAAATAAAAATGGACGGTGATAAATATTATAATTGATATAAGTTTGTAATTGATTGTTTTTTTATTTGTTTGCGATGTTATCGAAGTATAACACATTAATGATGGGTGACAAATTGTATAACATCGCGTAGCTGATTCACTTAACTGATGCAATTGCTCCCGGATGTATTTAGAAATGGCTCATATGTACGGACTGAGTTACAGTTTCAGGAAGCCGCAAATATATGCAGAGTTTGCGTCAGTCCTTGTATCAAGGGAAATTATTGGACGTTAAACAAACATGGCACGTAACATACTATTGCTATATACAATTAGCTGTTGATGAGACAATGACTGGAGAGCAACCTTTGTTTATTGGAGCGATCTACGTGACTATGGAACTTTCATTTAAACATAAAACCGACTGAACTTGACACAAGTGAGCTCGTATTTGGTATAGACGACTAACGTGCACTAGTAAAGGCAATACAAACCAATTTTCAGACTCAACGTTTCTTCGTATTCGTCGGTGGTTCTACCTAGGGGCACGCCTTTGCTCAAAAGTTGCCTGGAGGGGCACCTGGGTTCTTCCTCCACCAATGGAAACTTGAAAAGTCGCCATATGACCTTAGCTGTTCGTGTGACTATAATTAATTCAACTCGCACACGCCATTTGCAATACAAAAGGATCTGAAAGTTGACACCGTTGACAAGCAAAACAGATAAAGTATAGTAAAAGGAAATTTCGTAGAAGGTAGCCGACGACCTCCGAGCTTGGGTGAAAATGCAAAGACTTTGAGACAGTAACGCAGTCAATATCGCAGCAAATTTTGCAAAATTTTCAAAAAACGAAAAAAAGAAAGACTCCGTGATCTATTACGTCAAATGTTGTACGCACCCAACGTACTGGACGAATAGAATGCATATACTATCAGTGAGCTCCATAATCACGCCCTTATACAAACTATTGATTAGAAATCTGAGCAATTGATTGGTGTCAGAATTGGTTCATCTTTTGATTGATGTGCAAGTTACTCTTAGAAGGCACGGATGGACAAACATTCGATATCAAATGTGGTCATTCTCATTAAGCAGCTCTTCTTAAGCGTTTCATACTCTTATGTATTATTGCATGTGTCTGTGGAAGCATTCAGTGTTATTTTCTGTCTCATATGACCTGATGAGGTTACAAAAAGGGCTGTCTGAAATTTAGTGGTAAGCAATACCACTACAGCCCCCAACACCTCACCCTCTCCCACTCCTACAGCCCCAAAAAGTTTTTTATTTTAAGTTATATGTCTGTTCTTTCAACTTCTTATGGGGTCTACGTGTCTCAACTTATTCGTTTTTCTTAACTAAAAAGCTACTCCACCAGGGCGACCGTTACCATAAACTTCGTAAAACCTTTGCAACATTTTATTATCGTAACCCTGATCTTCTTTCCAAATATAAAAGTAATTTAAGAACTCTTCTGCGACAAGGACTATTACAACCTGGTGAAGTGATTTACAAACTTCGTAAGATCCTTGGTCAGGATCACTTTCATACTATCTTAAATTAAGTTTGGTAAACTTGTTAAACAGATGTTTATCACAAGAGGTTATGACCCTATCATTTTGCGACGAACTACATGCTTGTGGGTGGACCCATTTACAGTTCGCCACTATGCTTTCCTCTTTAATTGTGCGATGACCGGACAGGTTTTGGACCCTATGATGACGTCTATCTAAAGTCCAAAAGGACGTTTGATCTTGTCTTGTCATGCTCTCAATGGTTGATTCTCTTGTTGCTCTGGCTTCTTCCAAGTAATTTAATACCTTCTTTGTGACTTTCTAGGCTATTGTTTGTTTTGTATTTATATATACACGAGCATCTTGTGTTTTACTTATATTGCCTATTAATGCCGCCTTGCTGGTTAGAGAATAGTTCTTGGCGGGGATTTCTTTATTTACACTGTCCCGTTTTATTGGGATGTGTTCTAGGCTAAGTGTGAGGTTTGGTGAACCTTAGAACCTGGTTTAGACCGCCAGCAGTCTTTTTTGCCACTAACCGTTCCAAGCCGGTAGCCCTATTGTCAAACATTTTGTGTTTGTTTTGTCTAATTTACTTACCATCAAGTGAGGAAAACTTAAGGTATGTGGTTCTTTTCAAAAGGAAATATTTCATGAGATGGTAGGTGTGTGGGTTTTTTCACGAGCAAGTGAATGCAAGTGATGAAAAATAAACAACATGCCTACCATCAATTGAAGGATTTCGTCAAAATCAAAGACAGTAGTTAAATCTACGTATTACATTTTAAATCAGTTTGTGTATGATTTTAACCAAAATGTTTCACTGCCACAGTGTTGGAGCGTTCTCTGTAAATGACGTTGACATATTTATCTGCTGGGATTGATAATTGGGAAATCATTAATGAGATGGTAGCTATGTGTTTCTTTTGATGAACAAGTTTATGCGGCTAAGTGAAAAAAACTAAATCCTACCATTGAGTGAATGATTTGCCTAAAGTGATAATTATTATAAGGATTTGTCTCTCACTCATATCACAAAAATAATAAACTCTGACGCTGTGTTGAGGTCATAAAAAAAACACATGCCAACTAAACTTCTAGATTTATTCACGGGTACTTAAGTTAAAATTACCGTAATTGAAAATGCATGAAATAAATTAAACTCTTTGGCAATGAAAACTATAAATGCCTTTACCATCAACGTATTCATGTACGGGTTTGTTCTAGTAATCGTTAGTAAATTTTGCTTTGTAAACTTTGCCTGTTATAGGTGGGAGAACGGCTTTAAATCATACATAAAACTTATATAAAATATAGATAGAATTGCTAGCTCTATCCAATGTTTAAATGTAACTCTTTTTTGTTATTTCACAATTTCACGAATGACAGATGTGAGTGCGGGAAAACAACATGCCTACCATCGGAGTGAAGGAATTCGCTGCTACACGAAACATTATTTTACTACTGGCATGAAACCATTTAAAATGCTGTATGCATGTGTTTCTTTTCACAAACTAGCTCATGCGAGAAAGTGAAAAAACAAAACAATCCTACCATCGAGTGAAATATTTGCCTAAAGAGCGGAACTCAAAAATCACAAACTGTGATGTTGAATTATGACATCACTAATGTGGTGAAGATGTCAATTTCATTTTCTGAGAATGCTGAAAAAAGACGAAACATTTTAGTAATAATAATTTCAAATCATAAATAAACTTGTATTAAATACAGAGACTTATTGTTAACTTCTGGCTTTATTATAGGGAAATCCGTCATGAGATGGTAGGTGTTTTGTTATTTTTCAGGAACAAACAAATGCAAGAGAGTGAAAAACAACATCGAGCGAGGATTTCTCTAAAATTCGGGTTACAGATATTATTTAAATGCTAGGATCGATTATAGGGCAAACCTTACGAGATAGTAGGCGTGTGGTTCTTCTCGCAAAAAAAGCGGCTGCGAGAGAGCGAAAAATAAAACATGCCTACCATCAAGTCAAGTATTTGCCTATATCTTAGACAACAAAAAAACCCTGTGACATTAACTTCTTTGACATCAATAAAGTGCTGAGGACATACATATTACTTTCGCTGCGTTAGATTAGTTTGAAGAAGGACTACAATATAATAATTTAGTAATTTACCGTGAGCAATCGTAATGAACTTGGTAGAAGTATTTGGCAACATAAAAACAATGTGTTTATTTAGAGGGTGTTAAATACATGCTTATAGAACGAACCATCACATTTGCAAACATATTATATGTGTTCACACACACTTGTATCTCATGTTCCAATGCTATGTTTCTCAAAATGTGCAGCCACATTGTTCACTCTTCCCACATTCTGCTTCTAAACAGTTTCTATAATGTGGTGATTACTTCCCGTATAATATTGCTAGAATTCTTCCATCATGTGTTTATGACTTGTTCCACAATGTTTATGAAATATTTCCATCAAGTGTTTATCGCATTTTTATTTTCTATTACCTAAATATTTCCACCCTGTGTACATTCTCTTACAGGGGCCGCAATGGCCCAGTGGATGGCCCCGTGGATGGCGCAAACGAATCTGACAATGTTTATAGCAGCTATATCTTCGTTCAATGGCTTACAGCTAAATCCCTTTTCATATTGTAATATTTGGCACCACAAGAACCTACTCAATAGGGAATATAGTAAGCATGTCATTGAAAGACTTCACTAAATAAGACTCTGTGCGATGACTGGTACACCCCTTGGACTCTATGATTGCACCTAATGTAACTCCGACCAAGGGAGATAGGTGCATGAGCTTTCGTCCTCGATTTTTCAGGTCGTATCCTAGACTGGTTTTCTCTTTGGCTGCAACTGCTGTGGCTTTTCAATACAGTCTTCATCACCCTTTCTGTTGTATTTTTCATTGTAAAATTAATTAAATGTTGCTCCTTGTTTGTAGTACAGTGCGGACCTACGAACCACGTAATAAACAAGAACAATGCATCGTAAACGATACTCAGTTATGGCAAACAAACGTAATGGTTATTAGTAATTCTTTATAAACTGTTTGAGAACCGGTTGAAAGTGATAAACAATTGCGTAAAATATTCGAAACATAGTTGCGAGAAAAGATAAACACTTTATGGAAATATGTGTATATCATCGTGTAGGAATAGATCAACAGTTGAAATACACATTCGAAACACGTTGCGTGAGACATAATGAACACGGGTGTGAAATATTCGAGAAACATTTATGGAAGTAATAAACAATTGATGGATATATAAGGAAAGTTCAGTGGGAAGTGAACAACTATCCATAAATAATTGCACACTTGTTGGAAATATTCGAGAGAAAAATCGTGTTGGAAGTAATTCACACTTTATTTAAAGATATTAGGAACACCATTTGGGGATTAATAAATTGGTGCTGGACATCTTCGAAAAACATTATTATTATTATTGGAAGTTATGAACACTTGAGGTGTTAACATTGTGTTAAACATGTGACTGAACGTTTTAAAGGAACAGCATACGAATTTAAGTGTTAAAACCGTTTGTCAAACCTAATGCTTAATTTCCAGAAACATCGTGTTGGAAGTAATAAACAAGATTGAACTGTTTTAGTAATATCGTATGACAAGTGATAAACAATGTATGCAAGTAATTGATACACATTGTTTGCGAAACGATAATCACTTAAATTAAATGTTCGATAAACATTCTGTTGGAGGCAATTAACTATTGTTGTAAATATTTGAAATACACAGTGCTACAGTTAACATTTGATGAAACAAGAAGTGTCGCCCATCGGGACCAATGAGGTATACCGGTAAAGACTCATCAGTGTGACTACGAATATTAAAGAGGAATATGGTGGACACAGGTTTTCATAATCGGGTTATGATGACCTTCCAAGTGATCCAGAATTATATAGCAAGCATCCTCTTACCATGGTCAGTATACCTGTAAAGTGTATGTGGCTATCAGTTTATGTTGACCTTGAACTTGACACTATTGACCCTATTGGCCCTATTGACCCCAACATTTATAGTGTTTCTCTTGTCACAACTGTAATTATTATTTGTGATGCCGATATATACTGCACGCCTAATAATCCTGAAAAATCCGAAGTTCTTTTGTCAAAAAACGAAGTGAAAAAACACTCACAAAAACGAAAAGGTTACAGATAGTAAGAGATAGGACAACACTTTGCTGCTTAAGTATTTTGAATCACAGTAGGCTTTGTAACACGAAATTCATTTTGCTCACATGCTAAACGCTTATTTTTTGTCACTGATGAAACGTTCGAGGGAGTTACATGTTTTATTGGTCTTTTACTGAAAGGAAAAGGTCTAATGTAGCCAAGTGCCATGTCCAATTATCAATATATCAGCATATTATAATACAATATCAACCAAAAATACCCGAGTTTTCCCTTTTTCGGATTGAACATGAAGGCGCTATCGGTTAACGAGGCAAAAGTTAACGGACCAAGGACGGACGATTGACGGACAACTCGCCATCCCATAAGCTAAAAACACGTTTCAAATGAAATCACGTACAATGTTTCAAATACGGCAGTCGGGAAGGCGGGTGGTTGGAGCGGGAATCCGCTTATCTAAAAGAGAAAGGCTGCATGGAGTATGCCATAGTTGCTGTATAGTCATATTTTGGTGATAGGTAGACACCTATTATTTAGGAGTTAATTTGGTCAAGTTCAAGGTCATTATCATTTTTAATCACAATTATGTTCTGCTTTATATCAGGGTCTCAGTGATCTTATATGGAAATATGCATTCCGCACAATAACTTCAAAATCATATCACCTACATATATAAAATTGTATAGGTGCATTGCCATAAGTGAGAGGATAAAACCTGTTGCTAACGAGGTCAGTAGGTCAAAGGTCAAGGTCACCATCACCTTATATAGAAAAATACATTCCTCATGATAACTCGAAATTGAAAAACCTACACTCTTTAAACTTTGTACATTTATTGCCCTTTATCAGCGGAGAAAAATAGTTGTGTTTGGGATCAATAGGTCAAAGGTCAAGGTCACGTTGACTTTATATGTAAATAGGCATTATGCACAATAGCTTCAAAACCATAACAACTACACTCATGAAACTTAATATGTATATTGACCTGGGTGAGGGAAAAATCCTACTACAGTAGGTCAAAGATCAAGGTCTATATGACCTCATTCCGCTTGATAAATTCATTCATGAAACTTCATACGTACATTGACCTAAGCCACAGGGAGAACAATGTTGCCAGGTCACCAGGTCAAAGGTCAAATTCAACAGTACATAATCCAAATGATAATTCCAAGAATATAATACCACACGTATTACCATACATTGCCCTTGATGAGAGGAGAAAGCATATTGCTTGTGTATTTAGTAGGACATCAAGGTCACATGAACCTAACAATGACCGAATCTTAAAATACATTTTCCCAAATGTAACTATTTGACTTACAGTTTTGAAACTTTACAGAAATATTACCTGTGTAAAAACAACAACCCTTATTGATTATTTGCTTAGTAGGTCTTAATGGAATAACACCGCATACTTGCGTTTCCTCCTATGTCACTAGTGGTAACCGAGGGAAGGGGGTGTCAAAAGATCATATACAACAAATATTCAATTACACTGTCATTTTCATTTCTTTCACCATAACTTGGTAGATATACTGAAACAAAGTTATAAAGCAATATTTTCTTTTTTTCATATATGTCAAGAACACAACACAAAACACAAAAACAAAACAAAACATTTGTTTATCCTATTGATCTGTATGAAGAACACGTGGGTACTGGCGATGACGCGTGAACAACTTGGTTCTAACATAGTCTTTGTTTGGAATTATACAAAATGAAATATTTATTACCTTTTGTAAGCTATGCGTCATAGAAGCAATCTTGTTTTAATAAAGTGACGCAATTGTTTTTTATTTGGATGTAATTCAGCATCTTTTTATTCATTAAATTATCATGTTTAAAAATTTAATTTCATGACATCAAAACCAGATCCACGTAGGTTACTGAGATTTTTCATCGAAGTGCTTATCAGGAATATACCGAGATTTAAATGATATTTACCAGATTGGAATCAAGAGTATACTTGCCATGTATTAAACTCACTGTATCCATTTTTAATTGATAATTTCTTTACTAATTTCAATATTTAAATCATCAGAAATTTCCGTATATCTTTCATAACATATAGTTTACGTCTTCATCATCAAAACCATAAACATCATCAAAATCAATACAGAATCAATAAAAAAAATCAATATCAAGATTAATATCAAAATTAATATCTAAATAAATGTCAAAATCAACACTTTCAATCTTCACTCAGTATCATTTTTTTCACCAACCAACAATCATATGAGAGGGTTAATTCAAATTTCAGAAGTGTTTGATCGAAGCACAACATATTTAGCCAAATAGTGTATGCATTTTGTATTTTCCAATTGGATCACATAAACATGAGCAAGAAAAAAATCAGCCTGTCTAACTTACGTATTTTATTGCTTTAAATTACTGATCTTGGTTATACTGAAGATATTAAACTAATAGCTTAGCTCAGATGTTGGAAAAGTTTGTACAATAACCCTATGGGAAAATAAACTGTGATGTGAGACCTTCACAATATTCACCATCCGCCCGAATACACGTGTTGTGACGTTCTATCCACTTGTGGTAATGTCCATGTACCATTCTTTTTTCAAATAAAGAAATAAATTGCCCCACTCTAATTCGCAGTTCATCCAGTTTTGTGAATTTCCGAAAAAAAGAGTCCAGCTTTCAGAGCCGGATGTATGGCGAAATCCACGGGTTAAGGTCGGGAGAATAAGGAGCGTGATCCAGTCGCTGGACTCCGAGAAAATTATGTTCATGAGGATGTCATGTCAACGGCTTGGAGGAGCATTATCCTGTTGAAACAACACATCTTCTACATTCATTTACGGGAGCTTCTTTCTTATAGCATGCACAAGATGTATGCGTATAACATGAACATGAAGACCCTTTTATATACATTACATTGCTGAGCTATTCAAAGGTAGAAACATTATTTAATCTATACTTAAATGTGTTAATTAATTAATTTCATTATGAAAGAAAAGTAACTTTCCATTTGATAATAATCTGCATTCACAGTCTGGTCTTTTGAGTACGACGTGTTGGAGGAATATGCCTTGTGAGTCTGAAATAAACAAAAAAACATGACTTTCATCGAAGATTTACCAACTCGAGCCTTCTTAAGAGGAGGTGACGCCGACGTTTTCCAGATCATGCACTCTTGTTTAGAACTCGGGATCGTAGAAATGGATCCATGTTGCTTCCGAGGTAATAATCTTCGAGAATCGGTCCCCTTCTCGTTTACATCGATCGACAAATGCTAGCGAAGTCTGCACTCTTCTCTCTTTATCATGATCGCCTGAAGCCTCGGTATCCAGCGAGTAACTGTACTCATGTTCCATGACTTATTCCGTCTTCACTAGCGAATTCAAGGATTCACTACTTTGGTCCGTCGCGAGGGAATCTTTAATATTTTGTGCCACCATCGGTCCATGTTTAGGCCTTCCTGTGCGCATATCATTATCTGTCGATTCACGACCTTCGTAAATCGTTAGTGCCATCTACATACCAATGCCCTGGAGCACTGCTTGGTTTGCTTACTGCCTGATAACATTTTACAAGTGTCCGTTAAGACCAGTCTTCGAACAAAATGTTACAACAGTCCGGTGATCCGACTTTGAAATGACATCAGGCCAATTTTCACGAGAATTTGGCGTCAAATATGAAAAAAAAACACTATTGAAAGTGAAACATACGCAACGTTTTACAATTTGAAAAGTGCTACGTATACCTAACATAGGTTGCTATAGAAACATTTTACCTTGCATGGGACATACATATATAATGAATCTCTCATTTACAGCAATGATGTAAACTCTTCTATTGATAAACGCAGTCTCAGACTTTTCTTACTTCGTAAACATGCAAACACGAACGACAACATGACATTATTTAATGATCGTCTGATGAAAATAAATCACAAAAGGAGTGAACCGGGCTATAGTGGCTTTATCAACCGATACTGTCATACAAATGTCATTTTGTCGTTCTTGCAAACAATCACTTTAAATATTCCTGTCTCCGACTGCTTTTAAATGTAACTATTTTCACAAATTCTCCGCAAAATAAAATTAAATATTTAAACAAAGGCATTTTTCCAAGTTTAGTGATTTGTTACAGAACCTGCCATTTATAATTGGATTTCACCGAAAGATTTTGCTAGCTCACACATTTACTTGCATTTTCAGGCTTGAAGAGGCATTACGATCAGCTGACAGATAACGTTCACTGCAAAATCTGAAATAAAACGTTTGCAAACCTATGAGATTTATATTACTGACAACGGTAGTGCTAGAGTGACGGCGATGCACATTCTGAATTTGTTTCATCTCGTTATCATGGTTATATTGAATACATTTTATCTAAGAGTATTATAAGGGGACGACAACAGTTTTTACAGAGCAGACCTTCTAGCCCTCACATCAATAGAATATCAATTTCGCTTGTTAATAACTGCTTCAGACATCAGTGTAAATACACAATTGTATGGCCAATCATCACGAGTTTTATAAAGATATAATTACAAACTGCGAACAATACACCTATTTCTTGCATTGTGACTAGTAAGTCGTTATTAAAAATGTCTTGTTATTTCCCAATAACACGTCAAAATAAAATAGTTCCAGTTGGCAGGCGCAGACTAAAGTGGAATTGAATTGAATGTTGTTTAACGGCTCATCAACACAGTATAGGTTATTTACAGCCGCACCAGAGAGAGGGGAAGGATACATATGAATCCGGGAACCTATCTACTCTTATTATCGAATAGATTCCTATGGTTCTTTAACGTGCTCGGAGGATAGACCGATACACGGGACCGCCCGGTTTACATCCCCATCCGACGGACGAGGCTAAGGGAAAGTGTCTTGCTCAAGAACACACCGACGGAACTCAGTGGAAACACGGAGGATTGAACCCGGGGCCTCCGGTTACAAATCCGCTGCGAAAGAGGTCCGGGTATGCTCGGGCTTCCAAATAGTATCAGGAAAAATATGGAACGGTTCGGGATTCCGAGCTTTCATCTGGCTACGCGCCTGAGTTTCTCTGTTTCATTCCTAGTCGCAATGACTAGGACTATTACAACCTGACTATCACAACCTGGTGAAGTGATTTACAAACTTTGTAAGATCCTTGGTCAGGATCCATTTCATACTATTTTAATTAAATTAAGTTTGCCAAACTTGTTAAAAGATTTATCAAAAGAGGTTATGACCCTATCATTCTGCAACAAACTGCATACTTGTGGGTGGGCCCATTTACAGTTCGCCTTATGCTTTCCTCTTTAATTGTGCGATGACCGGACAGGCTGTGGACATTATGATGACGTCTACCTAAAGTCCAAAAGGACGGTGACGTTTGATGTTTGTCTGCAATCTTGTCTTGTCGTGCCCTCAATGGTTTGTTCACTTGTTGCTCTGGCTTTTGCCAAGCAATTGAATAGCTTTAATGACTTTCTAGGCTATTGTTTATTTTGTATTTATATATACACGAGCATCTTTGTATTTTACTTATATTGCCTATTAATGCCACCTTGTTATTTTAGAGAATAGTTCATGGCGAGGATTCTTTATTTACACTGTCCCGTTTTATTCGGATGAAGTAGGTTAAGTGCATCCTAGAACCTGGTTTAAACCGCCAGCGGCCTTTTTTGCCACTAACCGTTCCAAGGCGGTAGCCCTATTGTCAACCCTTTTGTGTTTGTGATGTCTTTTTTGGCATTTTATTTATCTTTAAAGTTGTTCTTTGATTCTGTGTGTGTTTGTGGTTGACTGTCGTCCTCGACTGCTACTTTTCCTGTTCGATTTTTAAATCTATTTCTACAAATATCCGTTAACAGGTCTGCTGACATAAAACCTACGTGGCCTACTTTGCCACTGACCGTTCCAAGGCGGTAGCCCTATTGTCAACCCTTCTGTGTTTGTGATGTCGTTTGCATTTTTTATTACTTTTGTCTTTTCGTTTGTCTGTTTGCGTGTTTGTTTTTGTGTTTTGTGGTTGACTGTTGTCCTTGAATGCTGCTTTCCCTGTCCGATATTTTTATTCTTTTTTACGGTATTGAAGGCGATGATCCAGTACAAACGTGCGCACAGTCATAACCAACAAACACAAACAAGAGATAAAAGTAGCAGACGAGGTTTTATTGAGTCTGTTCATGGGGGTAATATTATCAGAGACGTGAGGGCTTCTAAAACGTTTGACGAACGTGACACGTTTTACCAGAAGTTCAGACGTTTCATGGTGAAATAGTCATATTTTGTGTCATCGACTGACGGCAAATCTAAGCTGACGACACCGATACTTAAAGAAAAAATTGAACACTGGAACAGATAAATAGGGAACGAACGTAGACGTTGAAGATGACAAAGATAACTTCCAAGCCTGACAGGACAGTTTATTCTTTTCAAAAAGTGACAAGTAAGGCAATTACCGATGAAGGGTTAATAGTCACCGTCATTTCATGACCTTGGCGCCAACCTAGAATTTGGTTTTAGAGTTACTCGTGCATTTAAGTAATGTTTTAAATTTGGCAATGGTAAATACGTGTTCAAAATTAACATATTTAATTTATAATTTTAACATTTTATTTAACACTGTTTAGCTTGATGGATGTATTATGTGTAATCTAAAGGTCATAGTTTTCAAACTGTATTTCGAATTGCATTGAAATGCATGTACATTTCGTATTAAATGGGAGAACATCCGGATTAGAATTTGTTTAAAAAAAATTCAAATACATTATTAAATGATAAAAGTAAACTTAATGAGCCTTAGAATATCAAAATAAAAAATTACAAAGAAAATTTAAAATAAACGTCCCGAAGAAGGTGTGTCCTAACTATATTGCAACGATGGCGTAACGTGTACATCTCCGAGGTGCCACGCTTTACAGCTATAGGTTATAACGTGGGGATTTCTCTATTAGTTTGGGCCCATTTGTTGAATTTGTAAATGATAGCGGCATGTGTTAGTAAAAGTGTTATCTCGGTATTTTCATATTAATTTCGGTACGCTGAGTTCGATTATGGCGGATACCAAGCTGAAATTTGACAGGAAAGGCAATTGTTTGGACATTTCACTGTGTTTTGATAATTTTACTGTTTGTTTTTTGAATATTCTTTTAAAATAAACATTTTACATATGTTCTAAATTTTTCTCTACATATGTTGACTTCACGTACCTTGGCTTTTCATAGGAATATTAGTTCAAGCTGAATTATAACGGAAAATGCAATATTTTGGGATATTTTATCTTCTTTTAATGATTTTAATGGGAATTTTTTGAAATATTTTTTAAAGTAAACATTTTACACCAGTCATCAATTTTCTCGACATATTTGAACTTCATATATATATTGACTTGTCATAGGAATAATATTTCAAGCTGAATTTTGACAGGAAAGGCAATTTTGGGGACATTTCATTGTTTGTCAAAATATGCAGAGAAAATTGATAACTGGTTTAACATGTTTATTTTAATATTCCAAAGATTCCCAGTAAAATTATCAAAAAAGAATGAAATGTCCCAAAAATTGCCTTTCCTGTTAAAATTCAGCCTGGTATCCACCATAATCGAATCCAAATACTAATATAAAAACACCAAGATACCATTTTACTAAAAATTGCCACTAACCTTCTAATGAGAGCTCTTCTATAGAAATAGATTTAGTTAATATGGCCGGATAAGACTTGTTGTAATTTATAATTATTGCGCTGCATTATAAGAACTGTTTATATTTGGACTATATCTTTGACTCATTCACGTTTTAAACTGGTAATTTCGTAGCTTATTAATTGAAGCGCATTTAGCCCAAACGCCTGATGTACCCACTTAATATACGTCATATTACTGAGGAGTAGTGTATTCAGCTAGGGTTTTTAAAGTATTTGTATTGCTAAGTGTTTGTGTCACATGTTACAGTCTTGCAATTAAATGTAGATAAGTCGATGTTTTGGTACCAAGTAAAGCTTCGCCACCAAAACCATGCAAAATATACACTTTTATTTTTACATTTTTTTTAATTTGTTTTCCATACGTATTTACACATTTCCATAATACTAGTTGACGTCAACTAAAAAAATCTTATTGCCCACTAAGCTGGTTGATGTTGGCAAATGCTAATTTATTGTATAATGTCAGTTAAGTCAGTTAATCCCCAATTGGTTAGAGAATTTGAAATCGTTTATACCGCTTTGGAAATTAAAACTATGTGGTTCTTACATCATTCAGACATGCTAGCCGTTTAATGAAGATTGTTTTAATGTAACATCATGCTATTATATACCGTGTAAAAAAAGTTTTGGACCATGGCAGTCTTCGAACCCGTACAATGATCGCTAAACCTTAACATTCGACCATGACCCTTTATATTATCTCAGTTGATAATTCACAATAGATCAACAATCAACAATAATTATCGTTTACAATGAAATTTTGGGAAAAATTAATAATCTTTTTTATTGGTTACTCGAATGTGTCCGTAACTGTTACTTTTAATGGACTTTGCAACATTTTTTACAGACCCTTTGTGTGTTCGCGATATTTTTTAAAAATCAAATCTTGTTTGGAATTTAATGTTTCTGGTACCAAATTAGACGGGTAGGGTAGACCTTGGTTACTAAAAAATATACTTAAATTCTGTCCACTAGTTTTATTTTTATATGACTTTATATACCCTGGTACAATTTTTTTTTTTTACCGATATAGTTCTTATGTCCCAATTATGACTTAAGGTTTATATATCTACATTAATCCTTTGTAAAAAAAACGTATGTTAGAGCAGTAAAATAATTTCGTTTTTTTTTTTTTAAACTTATATAAATTACGTATCCATATACCAACACATATTCGCCATTGTTAGTAATGATCCTGGTCATCATCATGCCCTATTGTCAACCCTTGTGTGTTTGTGATATCTTATCTTGCCTTTTATTCATCTTTATATATAGTTGTTCTTTGTTTATTTGTGTGTTTGTGGTTGACTGTCATCCTTGAATGCTACTTTTCCTGTCCGATTTTCTAGACGAAAATTATTGTGTATATAGTATATTAGTCTAATTAAAGCAGTGTCCCAATGATCAGTACATGAGAAATGCTTATTAATAAATGCAGACAATTCTCAAGTTTTTGCGTCTGTGTGATCAAGATCGATTCATGACGCTTCGGCACCAAACCATTTCGACACCTGGACGAATCGGCACCTAGGCGTTTCGGCATCAAATCATTTCGGCATCTATTTACATTTTTACCCTAGACGTTTCGGCACCCATTTATATTTGAGGTTTATAATGAAGAAATGAAGTAAATAAATTAAATATTTTCTATAAGATCACTTTTAATTCATTTAAAATGCAAAATCGATTGCCTTAACGACAACTCCGAAGCGGGTTTGAGCCTGAATACAACTAAACATGAATGTAAATAGGTCTCATATGATAATCACTTGTAAAATTTAAGTAAATATGACTTTTATATTTTATTGTATCATGGTCACTGAAATTCCCTTTGTAATTGCTCAGGGGTAAATCGTTTAATTGAACATACTAGAATATGTTCACTTTAACATGTATAATAATGTATACCTAAGACCAAATAAAAACTTATCTGTATTCATACAGTATCTTTTAATTCTTCACTTTACCTTCCTGTCATCTCCACAGGTATGTGACTTGAACAAAGCTTCAACAAACTAACCCATTATTAAAAATCGTCTACATATAACGCATGCGCTATACTTTTCTTGTAATATCTACTTTCTCTAAGCTGTTAAGTAAATTATGTTAGTATATCGAATACTGGTACTGATAATGTTTAGAAAAGTATTTTAGACTTAGGCTAATATAAGAGTATAATTATTAAATGCCTTAGCATTTCGTAATTTATAGACATCAGCCGATCGATACCAGACGAATTAATAACTTTTTTTTGCTGATATGCATGAAAAAGAGTATAATAATGGACCTTTGGAAACGGCCGAGCACGACACATACGAAATATTGTAGTCTCGGTTTGATTGAGACTGTTCATGAGCGGTAGTGTTATATGCTAGCTACCGCTCACGCCCTCTAGCCCCGGGTTGAGCACTGAGAACTCAATATTCATAAAATCAATAATACACAATTTTAACCATCCCGAAGATGGCATGCATAGGGCGGTGGACATGGAGTTGTCGTACGGCGTATGGTCCCAGTATCTAATAAAATTAAATGCCCCGAAGAGCGAAATAAATATAATGGAATTTAGTTGGGAGCAGCGGTTATGAAGCCTGCGTATCACATGTAACAGCCAAAAGACTAAATTAAAAAGCAGACAACATATCCTATAAGTGGTTAAACAATACCCAGAGCCTTTTATTGGCCGGAGTAGTGAAACCATCGAATCAAAAATTAAGTAAGAAAACAAAAGAAATTGAAAATGTACCACCGATAACTAAATATAAGTATCGGGCTCAGCGATCTCCAAAGATCGAATGAATAACAGTACTGATTGCAAGCGCGGGGAGACGTTTTGTTCAACTAAAAGTATTATTCAATCAATAATGTTGTAAACTTGTATATAAAATATAAATACGTTTGTAAAATCAGTACTAAGACGTCAAGAAGCTAAGAGTGGAAAGTCTTCATTAATTGGGAAGGGCTGTAACTTATGTTGATAGAACTTGCAGCACGACCTTTTTTTATAATTATATGGCAATACAATAACTCATTAACTGGCTTCCTGCAAAGGATCATAAAGCCATTAAAACATTGTATGATAAAATAACCCATAATCTAATTACATAATAATATTAAAGAGTATACTAAATGATACTGGTAAGTAGTCCGGTTAACATTTAGTTTATATTTAGAATGGAAGGTAAAATTTTGACAATAAAATCGTGCAATTCCGCAGTGTCGTCTGGTACCACCTTGGAACGGTCAGTGGCAAAAAGGTCGCCGTTGATTTAGAAGTCATAGAACCCTATTTATTCATTATACTTAATGTCATAGCAATAAATTAAAGAGCGTACTATCGCACTTTCTATTCTAAGAATAACCTCAAACCTACAATAATCCTTTAAAACATAATATTGTTTTGTGATATGTGTCAGATAACAATTGGCTTTGCACGTTAAAAACACGATATCAATTAAACCACATGCGCACATTTTATTTTTAAAAAACACGAATTTAAATATGCTTGGTTTCAAATGAATTTCTAGCGCATATCTTGGCGTAGATATATTCATCGATTACATTTCACTTCTTCATTTTCTTGATTTTTATGAATGGAATGCATTCATCAGTTGTGTTTTGCAAATACCATAATTCATATTGAGTTGGGATGGTGAATAGTTATCAGCTACAACAGTACAACAATGGAGATGAAAATAAATACTGAAATGAATATCACATTATTGAATCCCTGTCAATCCCAAACCATTGTATTCAGTTTATTCCCATTGAGATCTGCCTCGTGCTAGGAATGACAAAGCGGAATTGATCTGAATTGGATGTTAAAGCCGCACCAACAGCTAAGGTCATATGGTGATTTTTTAAGTTTCCATTGGTGGAGTAAGACTGCAGGTTAGGTGCCACTCTGAGCTATTTTTGTGCACCTGAGTAGAACCACCGACGTTCCGCAAGCCAGTTGGATAGCTTCCTCACATAAAGATTCCGAGACCCATGAGAGATCGAACCAACAGCGGTAAGCGGGTAGTGATTGCAAATTAGAAACTCTAGCCACTCGGCCACAGACGCCCCCATGACAAAGTGGAGGAATTGCAACTACGTGCCACTAAAGTGAATATTTATGAACATAATCTCAACACGACGGTTTTTTCTTCATTTAATTAAAAATTGCAATTAAAGATCATTTATGTATGTATACAATGCGATTACACCCATGTTAAAGGGACAATGTCCGTAATTTTTAGCTTATAAAACACACAATAATTACGTTGACAAACATAACACACCAACCATTATTGAATATTTACCCTAATAAAACCAAGATTGTTTGACGAAATTCAAAAGAGGCACGAAAAAAAGAAGTACCGCGTCGTGGGTTTGAACTCTTTACCCACACTAAAATTACTCTCGCGAGTAATAATAATTAAACGTCGTAAAAGTCGACTTCGCTCCCAACTGAGCTAAGCGGGATAAATGTATTATGTAAGACATACTATATAGAAAACCTTGGATGTCACGTAATCAGCAGAACATGTAAATAATGTGGTTCCCACATTGTTTACAAATAATAAATAAAACTTTTTTGTTTCAATTTCACGAATGTTTTACTACAAACTTATCTGGGTCTATGCTCATGTTTTATGTATACATTAGCAGACAGTTTTTTGGCTATGTTCAATATCTTCTTACTTCGGACCGTGTCCTTTTAACCAAAGTGATCTGCCTTTAATAAATGCAAATTTCTTTTCATTTGATTCTATACATGAAATGAAAATGAAATCATGAAATATTGATGTCAACTGAAATTTGAATATAAAATATAAGACATCTTAATTTAATGTCAATTGAAATATGAATACAATCATCAAAGTGAGCTTTAGATATGCATCGCCACGACTGTGCATATAGTTTTACCTTTTTTGTATGTCCGTATGTCTGTACAAAATGTGTTACATTCAAGCGATCGTTAATTACATTTGTCAGACGGACACTTGCCGCTGTAGAACTTTCACATATGTTTACAACTACATGACAGCAGTAATTAGGTCAATATGAATGACTTTGACTTAGTTTTGCACACTGGCACTTTACATTAAAGTTTAAAGCCAAGTTTTTATATATGATTGCATATATATTGCTACCTAAAGTACGTTAATATGCATGACCTTTACATCCCTCTCGCGCTGTGTTAATCTAAAGTTCATTTAAATGTACTATGTAACCGTTTCACTCAGATACCAAAGCCACACAGCTTTTAAACTACATAGTTTTACATAATTAAATCTACGTGATATCATACTCGTAGTTTAAACTTTAAAAAATCCATTATACCCTCTTACATCTATATGAAAGCAAACTGTTCAGATTAGTATTTGGTCAATGGGACTGACTTTGACATATTTACAAACTTTATTGATTTGTTATGTGACTGACTCTAAAACAGGGCAACCATGTCCCAAAGACCCATATTTGGTTTGATACATAGTTAATCTGATTATCATCCCAAAGACACATATGTTGGTTTGACACAGAGTTAATCTGATTATATCTCAAAAATACATATGTTGGTTTGATACCGAGTTAATCTGCTTATATCCCAAAGACACATATGTTGGTTTGATACAGAGTTAATCTACTTATATCCCAAAGACACATATGTTTATTTGATACAAAATTAATCTGCTTATATCCCAAAGACACATATGTTGGTTTGATACAAAGTTAATCTATTTATATTCCACTTGATTTAATTATTATAAGTGAAAACTTTTGGTCTGAATTACTGTTCGTTTTGTTTTAAACATTAATTGTTTTGCAAACATTAACACTATTCACTCATTTAAATCCTTAATGCTTTGATAAAAGGTTGTTATGTGATAGAAGTATCTATATTATTAAACATTTACAGAATTTTTATGTTCAACGAAAAAACTAAATTGCGAGAAAATGATAGATAATCGTGGAAGATAATTCCTTATCTGTCACTGATAACGGATAACTTGCATAGCATTTCGTTTTACTCATTGACAGACGGTATAACGCAAACTATTATTCATCTGATATCAGAACATATGTCCGCCATGTTAATGAACAATTAAATGAATGTGCTATATTTACATGCGCTATTATGTTACTTGTTAATATGATGTCTACAAACCGAAGAAATTTTAAGCCCAGACGCAATGAGTACTTTATGTAAATCTATAAGACAGTCATGCGATGTTATTTCATTATTTTGTGTTGCTGATAGTCGACCCGGTACGAGATCCGACAAGTGTGAGCGTGTAAACAAATGCCAGTAGTAGACTATACAAGTTAGTATGCGACTTTATTTATATATACTGAAAGGGAAAAGAAACGCATAATCACAAAATTGCCTATCTATACTACACTATTATATAGACCTAATTTCACATAACATTCCAGATATATCTCAACGTGTTTTGTACTGAAAGGGGCTACAAATAATTACAGAAAGGACAACTCTGTCATGTAGTAGACCTTTTAATCAGAGTATACTTTGTTTCACGAAATTCATACATGTTGAAGTTTCGCTTGAAAAAGGAAAGCAATTTCAGTATTGTGTTTAATGTTTAGAGATTGCAACGTTTAAAGCCTACGTTTGCTCACCTGCTTGAGTCAAATGCGCATTTTGTCGATAATGAAATTTTAAGAATTGGTGCTGTTTAAACCTTCTTTTCGAAAGGATAGGCCTAATGTCGCCCTGTACCATTCGATTATCAGTAACATGTTAAATATAAAATATAGCGGAAATACCCATTCTGCGTTTCTTTTTCCTTTCAGTATATAAAAACGTTTAGCACTGCTGTTTGCACAAGAAACTGAATATTATTTTATAAAGTGATGTTTTTGAAAGCATTGGCTTGGAATATGTTGTTTTTCTTTTTCACTTATACAAAATAGCTTCCCATTAGTTGAAACAGCAGATTTCATATTTCATTGTATTGTGTTAACTGTTTGTATCCTCGCAGGTCTTAAAGCCTACTGGAATTTTGAATAAAATATATACATATACAAATACAAATATTAAATACGTGTTCTTGGTTTATATTGTTAGAATCGTAAAAGATAATTGACAATAATTTCAAAATAATTGACAATTGCATTGTCATTATAATAGAATAACGAATCAAAATTATTTCTAAATTACCCCACTTATCATTGAAATAAGAACGAACTTAATAATCATCATTCTGTCAAATAGATAATTTAAAACATTTTGTTATTTGTTTCAGAAATATCCTTTGAAAAGAATATCCCACACACACTTTGTAATTATGTTAAGTTCATTGTGTTTGTCGTCTGAAACACATCCTAGAATATGTTAATTGAGATTTACCATAGCTGCTCGAGCAATCCGCTCCGAGAAACTCCGCTGATACTCATTTTCTCTATACTACTAATCAATCCGGTTTGCCATTTTAATAACATAACATTTGCAACTCATTAAGCAAAGTCAAGCGGAACCGGTTATTAGTCTTCATCATCGTTCTGCATATCATTTTTTACTTGTATGCTAACGTATCTTGTCCGTTATCTAGTATGTACCGTTTATCATCATAAACTGATAAACCTTTTTTTATTTATTGCATAGCTGCTTGTTATGCTTTTGTGATCTAATGACTTTCATCTCATGGTGAGCTTCTGTTGCCTGAAACAAAATCGTTTTGTAATCATCATGTGCTATCTGTTTTTTAACAACACACCTTTTAACACCCTTACATTTCTTGTACTAACCGCATTATCTAGCTCATACGAATATAGTTTACCTCGCAACCCAACAAATTCAACAATGGGTATTCCACAAGTTTCATCTTTCATCTTGCAAATAACCTTTTTATTATCATTAAAATGAAACTGACTTTTTGGATCATAATCACACTTATCAAACAGTTCTTTATCCTTGTAAAAGTCCGCATACACATCTTTTGTTTTTATTTCATAACACAAGGAATCGGTATCAGTAAATAATAACTTAGCTTTTCTATCTTTCGATATAGTTGTAATGGAAATCATACATCAAATATTTTGACAAGTCTAAAATACACATGCCAACATAACAAGGACGATTTAAAACTAATCGTTATTTTATTCTGTTTATGGCAAATAAATTTTCATTAAACATTTTACAAGAAATAAATGAAGGTCTTGCAGCATATTTTAAAAGGACCTCCTCGTCGTGAGTCAATTTAACATTAATTCTTTTTCTTAAATTTTCCATAGTTTTACCAAAAACTGAATTGTTCATCAGTTTGAAGAAATCCTTTTCAAAAGCATTTTTACCAGCTGTTCTCTTGGCAGTATTAAAGTCTATGTATGTTTCTAACCACTTTGATTCCTGGAACTGTAGTATTCGGTGTATTTTTGTTACCTTCAATCCAAGCTTTTTATACAATTCTAGCTTTCTAAAATGCACAACATACTTTTCTTTATTTGTCAACGTCGTAACAAGTTTACTAACATAGCAATGTCCTAAATGAAACTTTTGTTTTACATTTTTACAATAGTCTGACAACCACTCATCTTTTATATTTAAACTTTCTGGGGCGAGAGGATAATCATTATGCGAGTGATGTAGTTTTTCGGGATACTCGATATCGCACTCAACAATGTAATTTGATTTTCCTTTTTTCAAACTTATCAACCCACTTGAAGTTACCAGTAGGCAACGGTTGGCACATCGCCCACCCATACAAGTTAAGCATCAAGATATATTATGTACTTGCTTTCTTTTTTCTTGTCATAGTTTTTCATATATTTATTGTTAGCCTGTGAATATCTGTTTGCGATATAACTCGTACCACCTCTTAATCCTTTTTCCACAAACAAATATTGATCAATATCAGTTATTAAATCAAGAAATATAAAAATATCGGACAGGGAAAGCAGCATTCAAGGACGACAGTCAACCACAAAACACAAAAACAAACACGCAAACAGACAAACGAGGAGGCAAAAGTAATAAAAAATGCAAACGACATCACAAACACAAAAGGGTTGACAATAGGGCTACCGCCTTGGAACGGTCAGTGGCATACCAGTCATCTTAAGGCATGCATCCTAGGTAATGGCAAGGATCTAATTTGTGATACTCAATGCACATTTTTCTGAAGTTTTCAAAAACATCTGTCAGTAACAGCACATCAGTCTTGAGATACAGATCATGATATTCTCCCATATTTTAATCTTAAATGTTTTCCATATGTTTTTAGCATGATCGTAATCTGCATCTGAAATGTGTTCATCGTTTAACTGAGAATAAAAGCTGTCTTTGCCAGGTAACATAGTATCCTTGAAGCGTTCAAAACTGTTCATATAATCATAAGGATAAACGCCTTTTCTTTTTAGCAAGTCTAACTTTTTACCGCTATATTCTTGAGATATGTATTGAAACGACAGAACATTTTTTACTAGATTATCTAATGATTGGGACATAAATTGAAAACTATCAATAAATACTAATGTTTTTCCTAACATGAAAGCCATATACTTTTCCATGTTATTCGGTATAACATTTATGTTTTGCTTAAAGTTTCCGATGTGTTGCATTATGAAGTGAGAGTCATATCCTCTCAAGTTATGAAACACAACAGGTATTTTTCTAGTCAACCTGAAATTAATATTACATGTGTCAGGAGCGCTTCCTCTATACTTTCCAGTTATATGACAATGATCTCTAACTTTTCTAACGGAGTTTTCATATGCTACTGTACGACTTGGGTCATCTTTTTTAAGAGTTATTGAAAAACCATTACCACAAATATGACATGATTTAGATTTTTGGAATCTAGCTTCTTCTTCTGGCGACATCACCAAATCTTTCTTAAAATGTGCATTCATAGTTTTTTTCCAGTTATATGACAATGATCTCTAACTTTTCTAACGGAGTTTTCATATGCTACTGTACGACTTGGGTCATCTTTTTTAAGAGTTATTGAAAAACCATTACCACAAATATGACATGATTTAGATTTTTGGAATCTAGCTTCTTCTTCTGGCGACATCACCAAATCTTTCTTAAAATGTGCATTCATAGTTTTCTTACACCACTTTTCTTCTTCTATCATTTTTTCCAAAAACTTGTAAACAGCATTCGGACTTCTATACGTTACAACTAGTTTTGAATACTGATCATCATAGCAACAAACAACCTTATATCCATAACCACAATCAGTATGTTTTTGATATGCTTCCGTATGTGATTTTTCAGGATTGTTCGATGCTGAAGAAATACTTTCAGTTATTGCTTCAAAATCAGCATATATAACAAACGGAACCATAAGCTGCCTGTCGTAGTTTTTAAACTTAACTTTTTCCTCTTTACTTGGCATTTTTATTGCGTGTTTTCCGTTAAGTGAAAGACAATCAGGCTTATGAGCTTTTAACACCTTTTCGAATTTAAAGCATTGCAGGCATGTTTTACAAAACCATTTTTTTGCTTCGTATAGTGTTTGACTAAACATCAGCCTATTAAAATCTTTTATCCACACGTAATGATTTTTTTCTTTTTCAGTAAATAAAAGCATATCATATGTTTTCTCTGATTTATTTTTTGATATGTACAAAGGGTATACTTGATTAGATTCATTTTTCATTTTTTATATTTATTAATCCTTTTTTTAGCATGAACAAGTTCTTTCGGTAATGCTAAATACGAGCTTCCGCGCAAAGGCTTGTACTTTATTCGATTTATATAGTTTGGGTCTAGTGTCTCAATTATCCAACCACTTCCAATCTGAATCCAATTTCCAACTCTATTTACAATTTCCTCACGTGCTTTGTCTAGCGCCTCGATAATATTATTTTTGGTTAATATTGTTGCCGCTTTAGAATTAAAGTAAGCTGTTTTGTATGTGGTTGCAGGACCTGTTTCTTTGTCTGCCATCGATGTTTTTTTAAATGTATGTTTCACATCAACACTTAATTTAAAGCCGCCCGTTTTTCTTAGTTCCGTTTTAAGAAATTTTATAACGTTTGGTTGTGTTTTCTGCAGTTAAGTGAGCGGGTCATTACTGACAACATTTACTTTAAAAACCTTGCTATACCGTAACTCAAATTAAAATAACAAATGAACAGATAAGCACTAACGTTGATGATATCAGCAAAGAGTTTGAAGACATCAAAAAGAAAATGGTTGACGGCAAGTCGCTGGAGACAGCTCTGAGCAAACTGGTTGACACTTATAAACTTAACACTGCTATTGCTGATGCTTCAAAACAAATGAGAACTGCTTTTACTACTGAAATAAATCAAATTAAAATATTAAATGAGCAAATAAACACTAACGTTGCCGATATCAGCAAAGAGTTTGAAGACATCAAAAAGAAAATGGTTGGCAGCAAGACGCTGAAGACTGCTCTGAGCAAACTGGTTGACACTGATAAACTTGAGACTGCTATTGATAATGCTTCAAAGCAATTGAAAGCTACCCAGGATGAAAGAAGCAAGGCTTTTGATGGTGAAATAGCTTCATTGAAACAGTTTGATCATAAGTCTGATAGCTGGCACAAAGCAATTCTTGGCATAATTGATGAGTTGAAAGTAAAAGTAGAATATTTAAGTCGGATTTTATTCGAGATGGCTTAGATTATGTATCACATCCAACAGGAAAACCACTCAAAAGAATCAAACGTAATAATGTTTTCGTTGCGTTTACTTTTGCAGCCAATCCACTTATAAAAGGTGAAGAATATTATAAAAAATATTCTTCGAATCTATTACAAATTTTTAAAGAAGGCCGTTATGTATTTGAAATAGATTTTACTTATACAGGAGTAGATGTAGAAAGATTCTTGATTTATACATCAGGTGGGGATAGAAAGCTTCTTCACCCGATAATAAAAAATGACAAACGAATAGTAAAAGAAACATTTGAATTTTATATCAAACCACCATCTGATATTCTTTTCAGCTCACTTATATTAAACAGCGCTACTAAAGTTTACAATTTTGAAAAATCAAGTTTTAAACTATTTCACTTAGGTGATTAATTTTATCCATCCTAAATCATATGGAACAAAAAAGTGTATTATCATCAGAAAAAGCGTCAATAACTAAAGGCTCAAATACACCGAGTAATTTTACAACTGTATTTGACAGACCATTAATATTAGGCAGGAACAAACAATATGGTATTGGGCTCGATAAGATTAATTCCATGACTTACTCATGGTATAATATTAGTGAAGATTTTAATAACAAAGTGATAAGGTATCACAATGGGACAGATTGGAAATGTATTAGTTTTGCAAACGGAAATTACAGTTATGCTGATATCGATAATTATATAAAAGAAACATTGACTGTAAACAATGATTTAACCGATGACTCACCTGTCCCGATAAGAATTGAGTTTGATTTTTCAAGTTTCAAATGTTTAGTTACCATTCATAATAATTTCATGCTTGATTTAAGAGAAACAAACTTTCACACCTTAATCGGGTTTGACAAAGATGCAGTTATTAGAGAAACTAAATTTTGAACTGTGACACCAAACATAACAAATTCTATCGATACATTGTATATTAACTGTGACTTAATAAGTAATTCTATTGTCGATGGATCATACGGGGATGTTATTTATGAAATAAGTACAGCTGATCTTACAAGATTGTATCCTTTTAAAGATGAACCGATAAGAGTCGGGTCTGTGAAGTAAACAAAACGATCATTACCAGTATTAATATTTACATTACCGATTTCTTTGGTAAAATTATTAATCTTAATGGTGTCCACACATCATTTCGATTTGTTTTGAAGGAATTAATGTAATATATGTTATATGGTATGTTTAAAAAAAGTTTATGACACTGGTACGGGAACATATACTCAAGTTGATCGATTAACTGGAGCTGGTATATTTGACTTTTTTTCAAAGATTGGATCAAAGATATTTAGTGAGTCTGTGAAAACAGCAGGTAAAAAAGCATTAAAAAATGCTGGTAAACAAATCATAGAGAGCGGTTCTAAAAAACTTGGAGATGAAGTAGGAAAAATGGCTGCTGATAAGTTAGTTTTAATTATAAAACCTAAACCAAAAGGCGAGATAATTTTAAAAGAACTTACAAAGGCTGATAACAAAAAAACAAGTTGTAGCTAAAACTGAAGAAGATGTAAATGCAAAAATTGACAGATTACTATCCGGAAGAGGAATTCATGCGAGAATTAATCGATTAATTTAATAGAAAATAATATAATTACTAGTATATATAGATGTTTCGAAGTAATCAATATAATACTAGATATGAACTTGTACCTATTCAGTTAGATACCCCCATAGCACAACCAGGAAATAATACCAGACAAATGAAAAGTGGCTACCAATTTTCGTTAAATGACAGAAGTTTTTACTTTGATTGGTATAACGCATATTTTGAAATCAGTTTTCAAGTAAACAAACTTGCTGATGGAGCCGCTTTCGCAGACGCTGACAGAATTGCTTTAATCAACGATGCAGCTTCACTGATTGATCAAATGCAAGTAAAGCAAAATTGAAAAATAGTTTACGATGGAAATAATCGTCGAGTAGTTATTAATAAATTAGTTTTGTGGATACTTAGAATGATATTAAACTCGGATGGTTTAAGTTACGTAATGACAAATCATATGGCATCAACAAGATGGACTTATATTCGTGAAATGATACAAGAAAGCGGAAGTACCCAAGCAACTGAATTCGTATTTGGAAAAACGGCTGGTGTTAAAAATCCCAAACATGTTTTTGTGTATTTGCAAAGAGCCGACAAGAGTTCTCCTCATACACAAAATCCGCACCTTTTAGATACGTTTAAGCTAAATGCTGCTAATACTAATTGCTATTTACAATCAGCTAGACTGGAAGTTGGAAATGATATTTATTATCCAGAAACCAAATATAGTTTTGCTAATATCATAAAAATATTCAGAGATGTTATTAATTATTCTTACAAGCAAAATGAAAAAAGCACTAGAACTTTACTAAACGTTAGTAATTTTAAAACTCTTTTCGGAATGATACATTTCGATTTGAGTTACACAGGTAATGAAGTCAGTGTCGATCCAAAACAACTAAGTTTGAGATATAAACTAAACATACCACCGGGGGCTCCTTATAAAGTTTATGCTTTAGTATTATACGAAGAAGATGTTGTTATTGATACCGTTGGAAATAAACTAGTTATTGTTTAATCTAACTTGTAATATATATGACTTAAGTAAGTTATTCAGTAAATTTGACAGATGGCCAGAAACAAAGTTTAGCTAAGGCTTATGAGAACAAGAGTGAATTAACACTCAGGTTAAAAAATAACCAACTAACTGGGAATTATCCCTTGTCGCTGACAGCTACTGAGATTAACAATATTAACAAAGCTAAATCTGATGGATGGGGATTAGACATAAGTATATCAAAATCACAAATGAGGTCTCAGTCTAAAAATCGAGGCTTTTTAGGCGCATTAGTTGGTTTGTTAACTAAAACAATATTACCAACAGTTGCTAGATTTGCTCCAAAGATATAAGGACCTCTAGCAACAGGGGCACTTAGTGGTCTGGCAAGTACTGTAATTGGTAAAATATTTGGAAATGGAATGG
Organism: Cyrtodaria siliqua; assembly: GCA_037043455.1. Taxonomy (NCBI): domain Eukaryota; kingdom Metazoa; phylum Mollusca; class Bivalvia; order Adapedonta; family Hiatellidae; genus Cyrtodaria; species Cyrtodaria siliqua. The sequence goes on along the minus strand of JAWPHD010003496.1, from coordinate 95,303 downwards.
TAACTGTTCCTGCTGATAAAAAACAAACACTTTTAAAATCAAATAAATTAACACTTGCACAAAAAAACAAAATAGCAAAGTCAAAAGGTTGCTGCACTATTAAACTGACAAAAAAAAACAACTGCAAGACGTACTGGCATGTGCTTCTAGTAATAAAATGGTAACTGTTCCTAAAACTGTTCCCAGTGATAAAAAACAGCAAGACGTAACGGCAACTGTTCCTAGTGATTAAAACAAACATTTCTAAAATCAAACAAATTAACAGCTGCACAAAAAAATAAAATAGCAAAGTCAAAAGGTCGCTGCCCTGTTAAACTAACTAAAACAACAGGACGGAGGTTTTCTTGGACTTCTTGCATCATTAGGAATTCCGTTGATCGGATCTCTTATTAGTGGCTTAACTGGAATAGGTTTGCAAGTAGATAGAAGAGGACAAGGACTTAGAGCTGATCGCGGAAATGGTTTACAAGTAGACTCATAAATTAGGCCATACAGAAGTACCCATTTATAAATATATTTTTTTTGAAAAACGAACCTATCTCTAACTTAGATATAATACAATGGGTTAAGCAGCTAGATATACAGAAATTCAGTGGGCTGCATAGCAAAAACAAATTGCCGACAAAACAAAATAAACAAGAATGTGGTATTATTAATCTTGATGATCATATTGGACCTGGCACACACTGTACTTGTTTATATAATAATTATTTCTTCGATCCGTTTGGTCTGAGCTCACCAAAAGAAGTTTTAGCTTACATACCTAATATAAAATACAACACTATTCAATACCAAGATAAAACAAGTGTCCTGTGCGGATATTTCTGTTTGTACTTTGTCAAAGTTTGTTAAAAACACAGAAGGTGGTAATATTGATATTCACAAAGCTATGCTTCCTCTGTTACCTAAAAAGGGATTAACACTTCCTGGTTATAAATATTGTGGTCCTGGTGATCCACTTGATAGCGGAGAACCGTTAAATGAATTAGATGCTGTTTGCAAAGATCATGAGTATTGTTGTGATGAAAATCCTAGTAATAAATCAATGTGTGATAAAAACATGTTTGCTGGTTTGAAAAAAAGTAAGTCTAAAACTATTGGAGAAAAGATTGCTAAACATTTGATATTAAACCCGTTATTAGTACAAAATATCAACTTGGTCTTGGAGCATCAAAAAACGAGAAAAGGCTTTGAAATGGACTGACAAGCTAGCAGATGAACTTCATAAGCCTATACGAAGAAAGTTCACTCAACGCCGTGTGATTGTTAATGAAATTGATAAAATATGGTCTGCTGATTTGGTTGATATGCAATCGTTTTCAAAGTATAATAAAGGTACTAAATATTTGCATACTGTTATTGATGTGTTTAGTAAATTTGCTTGGGTTGTGACAGTTCCAAATAAAACTGGTTTAGAAATTACCAAAGCGTTCCAACAGATAATGAGTACAGGAAGACAGTGTAAATGTTTGTGGGTTGATCAAGGTGTGGAGTTTTATAACAAGACGTTTAAGCAATTCCTTGTTGATAATAATATCGAAATGTATCACACTTTTAATTTCGGAAAAGCTGTAGTAATTGAACGATTTAACAGGACATTAAAAGAAAAGATGTGGAAATATTTTACAGCTAACAATACAAATACATATTTAGACGTGTTGCAAGAAATGGTTGACAAGTATAATAACACAAAACATCGGAGTATTAAAATGACACCGACTGAAGCAAGTGATGAAAAGAATAAAGGAACGGTGTATTTCAACTTCTATGGAAAGATGAAAAGTAATCAAATTAAGCCAAAGTTTAAAATAGGGGATAATGTTAGAATCGGTAAATATAAAAATACGTTTGAGAAAGGTTATACTCCAAATTGGACCGAAGAAATATTTGTTGTTGATGAAATACAAAACACAAATCCTGTGACATACAAAATAAAAGATTTAAACAACGAAAACATTGATGGAAGCTTTTATGAATTAGAAATGATAAAAGCAAAGCAAGAAATATTCAGGATTGAAAAAGTAATACGACGTGATTGCAAAAAGAAACAAGCATTGATTAAATGGAAGGGTTACAATGAGGATTTCAATAGTTGGGTTCCATTTAAGGATATTGAAAATATTAAATAAAGGTTTAAAAATAATTATTCATAGTATTATTATATAATGGAACAAGAAAAGTTAGAAAAAGTTTGCAGAAAATTTAACAATTTAAAAAAAATATAGAAGAGAATTGATGACAAGCAAGCAACTCCAAGTAGAATATGAAGTAGTTCGTGATGATTTTATGGACACCAAAAAAAGACGATTGCTGGTTGAAATGGATAATTATGAACGTGAGCTGGATAGTAACTGAGAAGAGCTTCTTGAACTGAAATACAAAATAGCAAAGTGTAGGAAAATAAAATACTCCATGGTAAAAAATGATATTCAGAGCGATGATGAAGACTACTGCCGGTTCCGTCTGACTTTGCTTAATGAGTTGCAAATGTTATGTTATTAGAATGACAAACCGGAGTGATTAGTAGTATAGAGAGTAGGGGTATCAGCGGAGTTTCTCGGTACGGGTTGCTCGAGCAGCTAATAATATGTGTCCGGGGCTTTTGACTAAGCATGACTTTCATTTAGATTTTGTGTGTAAATATTGGCGTGCTTGAGTTAATAGCCACGGCTGGCATATTTTACTTTGCTTGGGTTTGAGGCCCGCAAGGGGAAACGGCGCTGTAACCGCTACTCTCTATACTACTGACATATATATTTGTAGAGCTCCGCAGTATACTGAAGGTTGTTACTGAACCTTGTTCCAAGGAAAAACTACTTATTTCATTGTCTTTGTCAAGATCGTTTTGACGTTTTGGATGCACCTATTTCGGGCAAATATGGACTTTCAGTGAACGCTAAACACATGAATATACAAATATAAAACTCGGGAGGCTTAGAACATAATTAGTCAGTACGTATTGGTATCAACGTATTTGTGATCTAAATGATATCCTATATCCTGCAAATGGTCAATGCATACCTTTTGTTTCACGAATTATAACGTTTAAAGGAACACATGGCAATCTTGAATATATATATAAAATTCGAACAGAAAAAGTAGCATTCAAGGACGACAGTCAACCACAAACACATACAGAAACAAAGAACAACTTTAAAGATGAATAAAAGGCCAAATATGACACAACAAACACAAAAGGGTTGACAATAGGGCTACCGTCTTGGAAGGGTCAGTGGCAAAATAGGCCGCTGGGGGTATAAACCAGGTTCTAGGGTACCTCACACTTACCCTTCTGTCATCCCAATACAGTGTATATAAAGAAATACCCGCCACGAACTATTCTCTAACCAACAAGGCAGCATTACTAGGCAAAATAAGTAAAATACAATGATGCTCCTGTATATATAAATACAAACAAACAATAGCCTAAAAAGCCACAAAGAAGGTACTCAATGACTTGCAAGAAGCCAGAGCCACAAGAGAACAAACCATTGAGGGCATGACAAGACAATATTACAGAAAAACATCAAACGTCACCGTCCTTTTGGGCTTTAGGTAGAAGTTTGTAATCAAGCGTAAAAAGCACCTCGATTTAAAAGTCCAGTATCATTTTGTCTTTAATTTGCGGAAATTCTCGAGTTGCTTCGCATCTGTATATTAATGATTATAAATATGCAAGTGATGTAGAAAAAACTAACGAGAAGCCGCTAGTTTTAAACAAATCTAGATTGCCATAAACAAATCAGTGCTCATGTATAGTCTGTAGCAGGTTGACCGAGGAAGATATAAGATATTCCGGATACTAGATTAAGCAGAAGCTACCCTAGAGCTAAGTTCCAGAGATGCAAAGAGAAAAATCTAGTCTATTGTTAAAGATGTAAGCGTTGTTGTGTAAAGGTGTATGTTGGTGAGACTGAAAGGTCACTACGGGAGAGGATAGAAGAACATCTTAGGGATGTATGCCATCAGACCGACAAACCCATAATGAAACATTTTCAGGGTCATAAAGACATAGACGTGGGAGTAACGGTATTACAGCGCGTTTTCAGTGAAGGTCGAACAAATAGACACATGATAGATGATAAACGGATAAAAAAACTAGTCACACAATTTCATATATAGGGAGATATATTTGCGAACAACCAAGGACAGACAACCTTCGGACGAACTACAGTAATGATGAGAGACACAGAAATCAAACGTATTCATTGACTTCCTAAAAAATAGCTGCAACACACGCTGATGTACTGTATCTCTACATCATAACACACTCGTCTTGAGGCACAATTAACATAAACACTTATACATAAATACATACAATTATAGCTTATATGAGTGGGATCACATTTAAGGATTCCAACACACACATGCTATATCTTTAAACAGTGAAAATGATAGGTGCCTGAGCACTAGGATATATATATATATGCAGATACTAAGATACTATTGAACAGGGTTTCTTAACCATAAGAAGTTAAACACTGACATTTAATATTTATTAAACGAAACTGTATAGGTGTTAACGATGTCTGCTATAGTATTATTTTATATTCAAAAGAGAAATAGGCGCATCGGTTTCATCAATCACAACTGCATCCATACATTTAATCAGAAGTTAGCAGGAAGATATAGCAAATACGAAATGTATAACACATATTGATGGGTCGGATTAATATGTCTGGCATGTTAAGAATACATCAGCATACTGCAATCTATACAGCAATCCCATCAACAGATAATTACGGAAGGCTATAGGTACATTTTGGGTTATGACATGTGACTTACGACTTATCACTTACGACTTTTGACTTATGAAGCATGTCTTTTGAAGGAGAAATTCGGGAAATGTATTCAGCTTTTAGGGATCAGAGTCTACATATTCTGAAAGGGCAAAGAACGAGGCACGTTTTTAATTATTCTATTGATTAATTGATATTTTACAAAGAATATGAAATAAGCTCGCGTTAAGTATCATTCAAGTATAAATAAAGCTCAAATCAGTAAAATGATATATTCATGCAAAGAACGCAGGGTTGAACAATGAAACAACAAGCAATTGACCAAGTCCGTCAGGTCTACGGGTTGTACCGTTTGGAGCTTCCGCTGATAACTTGCCAATGAAAAGAAAAAGATGTTTGCAAATTGCAACAGCCACTTGAATTTCAAAATGGTTTCTCAATTGTCAAATTGGCTGAATGTAACAAAGAACTAAAGTTTTGTAAAGATTGGACTTCTCAAAATATGTATCAAGCAGTCAGTGGTGAGGAGAAATGGAAGTTTCTATTGTCCATGTTCTGACAGTGTTAATGCGGAAAAATATTCATGTTTTGTTCTTATAAGCCCATGTTAAATTTGTTAAACATAAACGCTTTACCAGAAGTACTTTCCGACAAGTCACATCGTGTAGAGGCGTGGGCATTCGGATCGTCCCCCGTGCTACAGAAATGCCAGGACTGTAGTCTTTAACTGAGTTGGGAAAACATGCAGTTTTCGTCCCAAATGGAATGGATGTAAAGTTGACAAATCTGGTAAGCTAGTGGGTATGTCATAGAAAGTGCCAAAAACATGAAAGAACATGTCGAATGGACAGAGCTGTAACATTCAGAAAACGAAAATATAGTAAAGATGAGGAACAGATGACTGAAGAAGAAATTAAAAAAAATAGGAATTTAAGTCCGAATGTCAGTTGCGGGTGGACAGGCTGTTCTTCTGATAGACAATCAAGAACCAAACGCATATAAGTGAAATATACCAGAGAGTCCATCACAGCATACTCTGAAAGTATGAACTCAATAAGTTGGTATTCAATGACAGGTTGTTCTAGGGTATCAGGTTATCCAGAGGTTGAGTTTTTCCTCAAATAACGGAAGTACCAGATAATTGTGCTATACTCCATGGACAGAAATACATGGATATGAAAACGAAACATTGTGTTATAAAACATACCACAGCAGCGATACATGTTGTTATACTAAATTTTGGTAAAATTGTTGCTGCGGGAGTAAAGTTTTGCATACCTTCTGTGTCCTGGTGGATACAGCACGTCAGTTGTTATTAATAACACACTATTTTCTTCAGGCATCCAGCTATAATGTTGCTGTGGGTAAATTTGAAACCAAGACAGTTGAGTTCCAGGATATTGCGGGCCACCAAGATTCCAGGTGTAAAACCACCGATTTGCCTTAGGAATTTGCTATGGGACTAAAACACTTGTAAATTATGAACAAAAAATATTCCAAATACATTTTCAGGCGTCAAATACATTATTGCTTAATGTTGGTAATATTGGTGAACTGAGTCAAGAACAATTCAGTGATTTTTTTGAATATTTATCTGCAGACAGCAATGTGTAATTTATCATTTATCAATAGTTTAAAGTAAAGCGACTGTAGCAACACATCCACACAATCTCTATTATTGAGAGTTCTGAAAACCTTGGAAACAGGTGAAAGAATTATCAAATAGGATTATAAACAAAACAGATATGACCATTTAAATGTTGTTCTAAAACGGATATGGGAGCCGCTATTTTGAGAACTATGACGTCATTGTTTAATGTTACCCTATATGGAATATTGATAAATATTATTTGAAACGAAGAAAATCACTACACATGAATGTATTTTTTTTTACTGGTCATATAAAGCATTATTGCCATTAAGTATTACATATTTTTCATACAGCTGCTGTCATTTTCCTCCCATAAATCAGTAAATTTTAATATTTATAAATATTCTAAACACGGTTATTTAGAATGGTGATGTCATAGCACTCAAAATGGCCGCTTCCATATCCGTTTCAAAAGAAACTCCAACTGATAATATCTTCTTTGTTTTTCACCCTTATTCAATTTTTTTCTCAGAACTCTCAATAATAAAGATGGTTTGGCTTTGTCGCTACATTCCCGTTAAGTCGCTAAGACATCAAATTTACAAATAAAATGTGGCTTCAGACATGTGGGTATGAGATAGGATGAGAATATTAAGGATTAGTTGTATAAACGTTGTACTTGTCTTAGTTTATAATTGTCTTATCATAGTAATTTTAACATAAGTTTACCCAAGAATACAAAATTGACAAATCATAAGTCACTAGTCATTAGTCACAAGTCACTAGTCACATGTCATTAGTCACAAGTCACTAGTCTCAAGTCGTTAGTCACAATTCACTAGTCACCAGTCATTAGTCACAATTCATTAGTCACAGAACACAAGTCACTAGTCATAAGTCGTAAGTCACTAGTCACCAGTCATTAGTCATAAGGCATTAGTCATTAGTTTAAAATCACAAGTTATTAGTCATGAAAATGAGATATAGGGTCTTATAGAAACCACAGTGTCCAAACGCAGTGGCATCGTAGGTCCGCACTGTACTACAAGCAAGGAGCAAGATTTAATTAATTATACCATGAAAAAGACAACAGAAAGGGTGGTGAAGACATGGTTACCGACATGGAACGGTCAGTAGACAATAAGACATGCAGGTTAGCTTGAATCGATTTCATGTGTACACAATTCTCGCTATTATCCTGTCTTCAGCGCCCAAATAGACAAGACAGTGTAAACAAAACTACACCCCATCGAAAGTCATTTTCTAACAATAAAGTCCACATCCAGAGAAACTAACAAAAGAAACAATAATATGTTGTTGTAAAGCTATATAAAATAGAAATAAGAAACATCTCAGGATGTATCCAGAATTGCACTGAACAACATAAGTGTGCAAGTCATTAGTCACAAAAAGGCCATTGTATAAAAAAAATTACAGAAAAGAAGTTGCTAAGTGCAATTAAACAACTACAGTCTTATATTGATCAGAAGATGGATGAATGATTCCTAATTAAATTCGCTACCATGGTTTGAACCCACGACATTAGGTTCCAGATGCGAGCGCCAAACTTCTGAGCCAATGCCACCCCCACATTTGTCAAAAGCTATATAGCAATGCAATCAAAGCAGATATAAAAGTCGAATAGGAAATGTAGCATTCAAGAACATTTAAGCAAAAACAATCATAGAAATCCACAATAAGTGGATATAATAGTCTAACAGGAAATACAGCGTTCAAGGACCATAGTCAACCACAAACATGCATATAAACGAACAACAACTACAAAGACGAATAAAAGGCAAGATATGACATCGCAAACATAAAGGGTTGACAATAGGGTTATAACCTTGGAACGGTCAGTCGCAAACATTACGTGGTCCGAGTATTAACTTTCATACCCTATCCAACCCCTTCTTTAAGAAGCGAAAACGGGGTTGGTTCGGGTATGAAATAAAACCTTACTTTTGGCTTTAAATGTTGGCATATAGTAAAATTAAAACATTTAATAGGTAATTTTAAACAGGTTATCACATTTTTTTAAATAAAATTGTTTTTAAACGTATTCTGTTATTGAAATATCCGGTATAAAATACTGCTTATATAAGTTTCCCATCGCATAATGGAATTAGGTCGGGACCACGTAATGAAAGGCCGCTGTGGGTTTAAACCAGGTTCTTTGGTGCATCAAACGTCACGCTTATCATATTGTCATCGAAATAAAACGGGACAGTGTAAATAAAGATATCCCCGCCAGGTTATACTCTCTAACATACAAGGCAGCATTAATGGTCATATACCACTATTGCATTTCCCATAGGCCTCCATTATAGCCTTTTGGCCTACAACCCCTATTCCTATATCGGAATGGATGATAAAACCTAATTTTGTTTAAAGAACTATCTTAGAGACACTCAAAAATGATCAGCAAATTGGGGATAATCTGATGCTTTCAGCCTCTAATAGTTCACTGAAAGTGGCCGCCCCCAGAATGGCAGTAAAGAAATTTTACTTTTTGCAAATATACTCTCGGTAAAATTGTATCCATAAAAATGCAAATTTCAGTCAAAATATCCTAAATCAACATGTTTTATGATGGAAACATAATATTTTGATGTTTTAAGGTGATTTGTTATGATTTGGGTGATTTAATCCAATCAGAATCTACCTTATAATCTGACTATATGCCCTAATAGACCCTATACTTTTTTCAACCAATCAGAAGCCCCAAATCAATAGTGGTATCTGACCTAATAGACAGTACAAGTAAAACACATACACGAGCATGTATATGTAATATAAAGAACATAAGCCTAGAAAGCCACAAAGCAAGTACTCAATGACTTGGTAGAAGCCAGGGCAACAGAAGAACAACAAACCGTTAAAGGTACGATAAGTCAAGATTTAAGACAAACATCAAACTCTACCGTCCTAAGAGGATTTAGGTAGACATCATCATAGAGTCCACAATATTGTGATGACCTGGTGTTTCAACATAATGATTAATGTGATGACCTGGTGTTTCAACATTATGATTGTAACAAGAGCAGTTATAGTTTATATGATTATCAATATTTACAGTATTGCGAGTTTTGAAGTGCCTGGTGTTGACTTGTGCTGTCTGAACAGACAATGTAAAAGAGTACATGTGATTATATGTAATCAGTTTTCGCGACTTGACACTGTTAACAGTGACAATAACTGTTGTCATAGTGTTTTCCTGCAATGGATAGTCTATTCTTATCATTAGGTTATCAAAACTTAGCTTACCAGATAATTTAAGTGTTATCCAATGAAGTATCTGATATTTTACTTTTCAAAAGTTTAGAATCGTTTCTTATAGCAGCCATGTTTGTTGCAATGCATTGTGGGAGAGTGTGTTTATATTAAATTTGCAGTCAGCATCGTCTTTCAGTTTTGAAAACTATATTTAAAATGCAAGGGCACTCAAAGGACAAACTTTTGGTATATATTTTATTTAAATAATTAATATTGTACATGTTTAACTGTTTTTATGCATATGTTTCATTCAATCTAAGTCTGTAAATTAGGTTTTCCTATGAAGAGGGTGTGTCTAGGTTAAAGGTCATGCAATCAAAACATTGGTAGCAACCAATATTATGGGCGATTTTGGGTTGGTTTTCTGCATCCTGAAATTTGGTCACTTTCACCCAGATTTGTGGCTGAACATTCCTGGGAGTATATAAGCCCAGTTTTCTGTCATTTAAAAAAGGAGAAAAAGTACAAAATTTAGAAAGCAGCAACTCTGTCAAATTAAAAGAGGAAGAAAAGTACAAAAGTTAGAAAGCAGCAACTCTGTCAAATTAAAAGGGAGAAAAGTACAAAATTTAGAAAGAAGCAACTCTGTCAAATTAAAAGGAGGAAAAGCAACTATTCTGTTGAACTGAAAAGCCTATTTCATCTAAAAAATTAAGAAAGTCTACTGTAACATTATTTATAGCAGATTATTTAAAATTGTTTAACTCTGTTTCCAAATTAGTAACTGTAAAATAAGATTTTTACAAGAACAGAATATTTTACGTACAAAATACGAGCAAGTCATCAGTGTTCACCTCCGTTTACTGTTACGGAGTTAAAAGACTCACGTGCATGTTCGCGTTATTATTTTAAAGATACTTATCTACAGTAATCAGTGAGAAATAACATGTTTATATATAGTTAAGTCATATTCATTGATATTATGATATATAGTGTTGAAGAATTGAATATCATTGCATCTGAATTCGTGAGAGTTATTGGAATATTTTATAGACATTAAAATATCTAAATGTTCATACACTAGTCATTGCTAATACCCATTTAATAATAAAATAAAATATTAATCAAACTAAATAAGAAGATTAACAAACTAGGATTTTACGAAGATTCGGTTTATATCCGCGTGTCCTGACAAACGCGCAACAATATTTCCGGTCAACGCACAAAGAAGAAAGAAATCATAGTGACGAACTGTAAAAGGGTCAACCACTAAACATGCAGTGTGTTGCAAAATGATACGCTCATAACTTCTTTTGATAAACGTTTTAAAACGTTTTTATAAAGATTGTATGAGAGTGATTATGACCAAGGATCTTGCGAAGTTTGTAAATCACATCACCATATAAGTCAGGTTGTGATAATCATTGTCGCAGATTAAAAAAATTACAAGCATAAACAAAAGGCACAATATATGACAGCACAATATAATTGGGTTGACAATAGGGCTACCACCTAGACCAGTGGCAAAAAAGGTCACTGGGTTATTAAACCAGGTTCTACGGTAAAACAGCAGAGTTATGGCCCTTGCGTTGTTGAAAAATGCTGTATTTTACTTTGCATAATTACATTCTATGTTGTATGTTGTCATTACTTTTCATACTACATGTACTAGCATAGAAAGAGCAGGTATAAAAGTCGAACAGGAATTGTAGGTCTATGAAAGTCATAAAACCGCAATATTTCACCTTAAATGAGCTTGTTATAAAAATATGATTGAAAACAAACAAAAATCAATTATTTCTCTCTAAATGTAATGGCATGGCCTTTGTGTCTAATATTTGCATAAATCGTTAGATTTTAGTTAATCTGTTTAGTTTATTTATTGGCTAAATAGTACCATGCAGTCAAACTTAACCAGTAAAGCACAGGCCTCTTACAAATGATGACCTATGAATAAATTTGCTCCTATCCCTAATGTGTTTATGTAGATAGTATCCCTTATGTGCCTTTTGTTTATTTCTAAATAGAATTTCCGCATAGTAGGCTTCGTCTTGTTTCTAAGGTGATCATCAGATTTAAAGAATATGGTCATTGAATTTCATATAATTGCGGTTATATATGAGGGGTGTTCGAAAAGTAACAGGAAAAATGCCATAAGTTTTGTTTGAGTAGGGCCATTTTTTATAAAATTTCACACAAGGGTATCTTAACTCATCACGGATATGTTCTATGACATTTGTTACATTGTCATAAGGTATGTGTTCACTAGCGTCACTATGGCAACGTCAAGTAACGTTGAGCGGGGCATGTCGGATTATTCGTTAATAATATTTTGAAAATCTACATACCGTAACAAGTTACCGTCTTCATAATTTCTCAATATACTCTCCTGAGTATTTCACACATTTTTCCCATCTTTTTACCCATGATGAGAAACATTTTTCAAAGTTCTCTACTATATTTTTCCGGATAACTTCACGAACAAGAACTGGAAGATCGTGAACGTCATAGAAGTGTTGACTGCGCCTTTCTGCTTTAATGGTCGGGAATAGGTAAACATCACACGGAGCCATATCTGGTGAGTAAGGAGGGTTCTATATAGTGTCTGTATTAAGTTCAGTAAGGGTTTCCTGGGTAATCGCAGCGATATGTGATGGTGCATTATCATGATGTAGCTCAAAACACAAAATTTGATAGATTAGCGCTGCTCCATGTCTGAATTCGAACGATTTCAACGTGCGATTGACAATCGCGCACTGTAGCATGGAAATGACGCCAAAAACGTTCGCTCGCATACCTGACGTAATGTAGAAAGTTCAGGAAACGTCAACGTGCATTTCCGAGCAATTCTGGTGTCAGGAAATGTATAGTTGCTCTATTCAAAATGTACAAAAACTGAAGAGTTCGTGTAACGTTACGAGTTGCCCCACTCAACGTTACTAGACGTTGCCATAGTGACGCTAGTGAACGCATACCTTGTGATAAGGTAAAAATGTTCATTAAACATATCCGTGATGAGTTAAGGTACACTTGTGTGAAATTTCATAAAATTGGTCCTACTCAAACAAAAGTGATGGCATTTTCCTGTTACTTTTCGAACACCCCTCGTACGTATTAAAATATACATAATGATATACGGACGTACATATCAACGGAACACACTTACTAACTCTTTGCTATTGCCAATCGAATCATTACCCAACTCACAAAAATGCCATAGAAATACCAAAATACTACCAATATTGACATATTTTAGACTTTTTATTTTGCATCATCTTAATCTTAATAAATACTGATAAAGGTGATCATTTGGGAGCAGCAAACACAATTAAGAGAATAAAGCAACAGACTCGGTTTTATTGAGTCCGTTCATGAGAAGAAATTAAAGAAGCAACACCTCTCACGCCCCCTAGCACCGGCTTAAGCGGTATTCTACTTCAAAGCCACCTATATTGGGCACGTTGGTCCCAAAGGACCAGTAAAAATAACACTACTGATTCGTTTGGACTGATATTATCTTCCTTTGGCCTTTTTTCTACTGACTGTTCCAAGGCGGTTACCATATTATCAGCCTTGTTATGTTTGCAGTGTCGCATGCTTTGCTTCTATTTCCCCTTATAATTGTTGTTTGTTTTGTATGTATGATTTGGTTGATGGTGTTTTGTGAATGCTACATTTCCTGTTCGACTTAAATCAGCTGTTAATGGTAGAATATTTAATGTAGTCTAGCTTCAAATGTTGATTGACGTACATCTCATGTCATTTATGTTGACTTGAAATGCACCACGTTGCGGCATACAATATGTTGGACAAAATGTCGATCTTTAAAAGTGAACATAAATATAATGCAGGTAATCCTGAAAGTGAAAAAAAAATACTTGTACCGACAATTTCGTCAATAATGTCATAATTTTAGTAACGTTACTGTTCAACTTGTTGAATATATAATTTATGATAATGATGTTACTAAAAGCTTTAAAATAAAAGCTAGACATTTAGCAGAACTTAAGTGGATGAAAAACTTACACACCATATCCACTCGGCCTTAATGACAATATTTATCAACAAGGAAATATTTCAAAATATCCTAATATTCACACTTTTTCTATATTTTCCTTTCGAAAGGGTGACTCTAGGGCTAATGGTCGGAGGAGTAATGGTAACATCAAACGTAAATCGCATGTTATTATTTCAGTCGCTGATTTACATACTATTTTTAAACAGTCTGGAAAGCACTCTATGCTTTCACGGCTTATGTCCATGTCTTCACTTAAATTGATCGACGAGGAAGCAGACAAAATATTCATTCGTACAGATCCCTGGTATAACACTGCTTCCGTAATTCAAAGCTACACACAACATGTTCTCCCACCCCATATTGACGAGCAATGAGTCTGATCACGTCAGGCATTTTTAAAAAATACTATATCTTAAAAAAGGTTTTGATTTCATTGACATGCCTAGTGTTTTTCGAGATAATCATGCAGTTGAAATATAAATATATTAAATTCAGAAAAAGTCCTGTAATTTGTTATAAGTATAAAAAAACCTATTAGAAATATTATTTTCAACTACAACAAAATAGATTTTGACCTTGATATAGTAAATAACACTCCTAAGGAATGTGAATGTAATACATCACCATTTTGCTATTCTCCAGCAGGTCATGCCATCACTGGTAATTTTGATATTGTTGACAAACGTATTCGGCATCTGTTTTCAAAAGGTCCTGAGTATAGATTACCTTCAACTATCGATTTTAATGCCTGTCGTGCTCAGATCGCCCAATCCATTGAGGATTTTAGTATAAAATGGTGTAGTAGAGAACATGCTCACAAACTTTCTTTTTTCTAGGAAAATGTCAATTTTTAAAATTATAGATACACATATTAACTTTTACAATGCTGACCCCTCTTTACTTCTTCCGAGATCTAGGGTTTCCTTTCGTACTTTAAAATCGTGAATTGAGGAATTTCATAATACATTTGTTTTAGTTCCTAGTAAAGCAGCTAATAATGTAATTATTGGATGACGCCTACAATATGTCAATGTTTTATCTCTGGAAATCGGTAGCACTAATTCGTATACTCCAGTTCATTCTACTGAGGATGATGTTGTTTGCACACATATCACTCGGTGCACTACTTTCAAGTCTGGGGTAGACGAAAATCAGAACAAACTGCCAACTATGTACTGGATTCCTAAATTACATAAAAATCTGTATAAGGCCCGCTTTATTGCTCTTATTCAAAAAACATTCGCTAGGGAAAATACTACATTTTTGACCTGTAATAATATTGAAGCGTTTTTTTACTAAAGGCAATTTAGACAATTATACTATGTGGACTTGCTATGAAGTTTGTAAAGCATTCATCTTCCTATTAGATAATATTTTCGTCAGGTATGGAACCACCGTTTATAGACAAATTGTTGGTATCCTTATGGGTACAAACTGTGCACCACTTGTCGCAGATTTGTTTTTATTTTGCTATGAAAGAGATTTCATGTTGAGTCGTTCACCAGATACCCAGGCAGATGTTAGTGAAGCCTTTAATGACACTCTCGGTATCTGGATGACATATTGAACATTGAGAACCCGTTCTTTCCAACTATGGTTAACAATATTTATCCTAAAGAACTTCAGCTTAACAAAGGTAATATATCTGATAATAACGCTTCTTTTCTTGATTTAGATCTCTCGATTGAAAATGGTGAAATAATCAGCAAAACCTATGACAAGAGAGATGATTTTAATTTTGACATTGAAAATGGTGAAATAATCAGCAAAACCTATGATAAGAGAAATGATTTTCATTTTGACATTGTTAATTATCCCCACTTGGATGGGGATGTTCACCGAGCAACTTATTATGGGGTGTATGTGTCTCAACTTTTTCGTTTTTCAGAAGCATGTACTCGAGTTGATGACTTTAATATTCGTAATCTTTGTATAACTAAAAAGCTACTCAATCAGGGTTACCCTTACCATAAACTTAGTAAAACCTTTGCCAATTTGTATTATCGTAACCCTGATCTTCTTTCCAAATAAAAAAGTAATTTAAAGACTCTTCTGCGACAAGGACTATCACAACCTGACTTCTATGGTGATGAGATCTATAAACTTCGAAAGATTCTTGGTCATGATCAATTTCATACTATCTTTGTTAAACTTGTTAAAAAGTTTATCAAAAGAGGTTATGACCCCATCATTTTGCAACGTACTGCATGCTTGGTGGTGGACCCTTTTACAGTTCGCCACTATGCTTTACTCTTTAATTGCACGATGACCAGACAGGCTGTGGACATTATGATGACGCCTACCTAAAGCCCTTTGGGACGGTGGCGTTTGATGTTTGTCTATGTTCTTTCTTGTCGTGCACTTTATGGTTTATTCTCTTGTTACTCTGGCTTATGAATAGTCAATGAGTACCTTCATTGTGGCTTTCTAGGCTATTGTTTTTTTGTATTATATTTACACGAGCATATTTGTGTTTGACTTATATTGCGTATTGATGCTGCCTTGTTGGTAAGAGATTAGATCATGGCGATGATTTCTTTATTTACATTGTCCTGTTTTAATGGGATGACAGTAGGGTAAGCGTGATGTTTGGTGCACCCAAGAACCGGTTTAAACCCCCGGTGGCCTACTTTGCCACTGCCCGTTCCAATGCGGTAGCCCTATTGTCAACCCTTTTGTGTTTGTGATGTCGTTTGCATTTATTATTACTTTTGCCTTCTTGTTTGTCAGTCTGCGTATTCGTTTCTGTGTTTTGTGGATAACTGTCCTCCTTGAATGCTACTTTCCCTGTCCAATCTTATTATATTTTTTCAACTTAACAACCTAATATTTCTGATACTAATGCTTCTTTTCTTGTTTTACACCTCTTTTGTCTAACCCGCGGGGAATGTCCCCGCCGCCCCCTCCCCAGTAGAGTTAAAGATTAATAGGTGCATAATGCGAACAATCAGGTTATTCTTGTTCCATCTTAATGAGTCTAGATATGTATTGGAACCGTATTGGATAACCGTGCCGCGCGTTTCAGCTATATGTCAAGCATTTTAATGTGGTTGTAAGAGAAGAACCCGTACATGTAGCAGTTGAAAATGCTACAGTGTTACTTTGGCTTGTACAGCGCTATATAGCTATGCGTGGCAAATTGAACAGACTGCAAACTTGAAAGTAGTTAATCAGGAATGAATAGAAAAGTAGATATATAATAAAGATATAAAACTCGAACAATAAAAGCAGCATTCAAGGACGACAATCAACCACAAATACACACAGAAACAAAGAACGAATTTAAAGATGATACAAAGTCAAATAAGACTTGACAAACACAAAAGGGTTGACAATAGGGCTACCGCCTTGTAACGGTCAATGGCAAAAAAGTGCACCAAACCTCACACTTACTTTATAAAACGGGACCGTGTAAATAAATAAATCCCCGCCATGAACTATTCTCTAACCAACAAGGCAGAATTCATAGGCAATATAAGTAAAACACAAAGATGCTCCTGTATATAAACAAAAGAAAACAATAGAAAGCCACAAAGAAGCTACTCAATGACTTGTCAGACGCCAGAGCAACGAGAGAATAACCATTAAAGGCACAAGACAAGTCCTTTCGGGCTTTAGGTAGACATCATAATAGGGTACACAGCCTGTCCGGTGGTCATCGCACAATTAAAGATGAAAACATAGTGGCGAACTGTAAATGGGTCCACCATCAAGCATGCAGCGCGTTGCAAAATGAGGGTCATAACCTCTTTTGATAAACATTTTAACAAGTTTAACAAAGATAGTATGGAAGTGATCATGGCCAATGATCTTACGAAGTTTGTAAATCTCGTCAACATAGAAGTCAGGTTGTGATAGTCCTTGTCGCAGAAGACTTCTTAAATTACTTTTATATTTGGAAAGAAGATCAGGGTTACGATGATAAAATTTTGCAAAGGTTTTACTAAGTTTATGGTATAGCGGTTACCCTGATGGAGTAGCCTTTTTGTTTACAATGATTACGAATAATAAAGTCCTCAACACAAGTACAAGCTCCTGAAAAATGAATAATTTGAGACACATAGACCCCATAAGAAGTTGCTCGGGGAACATCCCCTTCTAAATTGGGATAATTAACAATATCAAAATTAAAATCATCTCTCTTGTCAGATATTTAGCATGCATAACACATGTAAATTCTCACAAAGCATCATAATCTGATTGATCAATACTGCTAGAAATGTTGAAGAGGTTTGCAACGTTTTCTGTTACAGTTTCAAGTATGTTTTCCATGTTTGCTATGCATGCTTTCCTCTTTTCCGTGAAATGTTGCAACGGTTTAGCAAAATGTAAAAGCATGTGCAATAAAGAAAATGCTCCAGCCTCTGGAATACGATGTAATGTATTCATAGACTTCCTCTTCCATATGCAATCCAAAGCCGACCGACACCAATGTTCTTAGGGCGCTTTGGTGACAAACAGAGCCGGACATGATATTTTCCCTACACTCGTTCTTGAATTTATGTTTTTCACGTATAATTATTTGTGTGTCAGCCGCGTTTATTTGTCTCAATAAACACATGAACTGTTGATTTCTTTATCTTCTGTTACAGCAACTGGCATTGTTAAACATGCCTACGGCTAATTTTTCGATTAGCAAAAACAGTTCAGTTTTATACCATTCACAGTGTTCTCAATTTAAGATTTTCCCGCTTACATTTTTATAGAACAAAAGTCGTTAGGCATACATCATAAGTCAAAAGTCTTAAGTCGTAAGTCACAGGTCACATGTTAAAAGGTACATATAGGCTTCCGTAGATAATAGAATGAAATTTGTTTAAATATATATATCCTAGCTAAAACGATTGGTAATGTATTCTAAACGTTGGCATCAAATAATCTGGAATAAATAGATATAAAAGTCGAACAGGTAATGTAGCATACATAAATGAAAAGATAACTCACACTGTTTCTCAAGACACATTCAATTACAAAAATACCGGGTATTTGAAGTGAAATAATTCCAACACGCATTCATATATTGAGATGGTATAATTACATCATCATAATTCAAACAAAGTGTCAGTTCTTTCCGCATCAAACGTTACACTTAAAACACATTATATTGTATGCCATTTATCTGCTGCAAAGCAAAAACCCATAGGCTATTATAATAAGCTGTCACTACAAAAACATCACATTTGCTGTTTAATATGCTGACGGTCAGTGAAAGCGCACCAGTAGATTTATTATATGGGTGTTACATTTTACATGTTTTATTGCATTTTTATTACATTTTATTGCATTTTTGAACACAGTGTTCAATTAAAGTCAGACAGGAAGAAAACAAATGTCACACATTTTAGCAGAGTATCGATATGTCCAATGGTTTTACCGGCCCTAGGAAAGCTTCTCGAGATCACGTTATTCCAGCAAGATAACGATATGCCACACTCAGCTAGAGTTACAAGTGATCACGTTATTCCAGCAAGATAACGCCATTTCACACTCAGCTGGAGTTACAAGTGACCACGTTATCCCAGCAAGATAACGCCATGCCATACTCAGCTAGAGTTACAAGTGATCACGTTATTCCAGCAAGATAACGCCATTCCACACTCAGCTGGAGTTACAAGTGATCACGTTATTGCAGCAAGATAACGCCACGCCATACTCAGCTGGAGTTACAAGTGATCACGTTATTCCAGCAAGATAACGCCACGCCATACTCAGCTGGAGTAACAAGTGATCACGTTATTCAAGCAAGATATAGAGTTAGTATTTGTGAGATACGGGAAATATCTCCCGAGGTAGAGGGAGATATTTTCAGTATCTCAAAAACACTTGTTATTAAACTATATATTACATAATTTAAAATGATATTTTATTTAAGAAATAGAACATCGTTTACTGTGAATTATCGTTTAATATATCACGGTGTGGAGTTTCATTGTAAACGACAAATCGTGATATATTATAGATAATTCACCGTAAACGATGTTCTATTTCTATTCTAATACCCCTAAAACGCACACATCTGAAATCTTTCGTATTGCTTTGCTTACTCTCCTAACGTTGCATACGTTACAATGCGAAATGAGCAATGCGCAATGCTTATTCTCCTAACGTTGCAAAAATTACAGTTATATATCGTTCAATATAACGAGATATTTTAAACTAGGCTATATAGTGCGGGTGTATTAGAATATTATTTCTAATGAATCACGCCTTTTTACACCAGTTTGCACGAGAACGCCACGGGGGCAGTCCTCAGTTTCGCATGAATGTCCGAAAGAAATCAGAAAGAAATCAGAAAGAAATCAAGTAAGCATCTTTTAGGTCCATGGATGGTCTTTATAATAATTATGAAGCACATGTTTGATGTTTTTTTCAGTTTTGATTACTTCTAAGTTTATTTTGGTGTATTGGAATATGCATTCTTTGGGTTTTTTGGAGGCTATAAATAGAAAAATGTGAACCAATCAAAAACTTCCTAAAAGTAGTTAAAATGGCTGATTTTCACTGACGGGGAGATCAGCATGGAATAACTTTTTAAAATGCCGGACTAGGTATGTAAAATTTAGCATTTCCTGATAGGCAAGAGCATTATGAGTGCAGACATGACCCTGATGTGTGTAGGAATTTTTTTTATTTTTATTTATTGACATTTGAAATATTGCTAAAATTGCATTTTTAGCATGTTTTAAGGGGTGGGGTAATCTTAAAGAAATAGGACTAAAGTTGTACAGAAAATGCTTTTTGATACTTTTATTTGATATGGAAACATGGGTAATTTTATTGTCTTCTAAGAAATGTATGACACAATGATGATGTGATTTATTTTTGCTCAAGGTTTTAGGCTAAGAGCTTGTCATGGGTTTGATGATTGAGAAATGTACATTAAACTGTGGAGTGCCCCCCAAGACGACGTAACGTCATCCAAGACGACGTTACGTCATACAAACAAAACAAGTGGAACCGCAACTCTTCGTTAATTTCCGTAATCGTTATTTCCTAGTGGCGGAATCTCACGAAGACGTCCATTAAACAATCGGAACGTCATTTTGCATTCCCGGCACTGACGGAAAAGGCCGAGCAATGTTCCGTACTGGGATATATCTCCCACTGGGCCCAGTAGAGCAAACGAGTAGATATAGCTTTTTTATTCCCAGTATTTCCTTTACAAATCACAGAAAAATATGTAATATAACGTTATTCCACATTTAGCTGGAGTTACAAGTGATCACGTTATTCCAGCAAACTAACGCCATTCCACACTCAGCTGGAGTTACAAGTGATCACGTTATTCAAGCAAGATAACACCATGTCATACACAGCTGGAGTTACAAGTGATCACGTTATTCCAGCAAGATAACGACATGCCACACTCAGCTGGAGTTACAAGTGATCACGTTATTCCAGCAAAACTAACGCCATTCCACACTCAGCTGGAGTTATAAGTGGCATTATTTTGATGGAATAAAGGGTGGAATCAGTGTTTGCAGTTGTCCTTCACATTACGTGGTCCAAGTATTAACTTTCATACCCCATCCAACCCCTTCTCCAAGAAGCGAAAACGGGGTTGGTTTGTGTATGACATTAAACCTTAATTTCGGCTTAAAAGGTTTGCCTATTGTACATGTTGTAAGATTATAACATTTAATAGTTCATTTGAAACAGGTAATCGCATTTTTTAAAGTAAACAATTTTTTTAACGTGTTTTGTCGAAATAGCCTTTATAAAATCCTGCTAATGTGTTTTTCCATCGTTTAATGGAATCAAGGCAGGACCACGTAATGAATTTCAAACTATGCACTTATTATAATTTATAAATTACTTTTAAATAAGCAATACAATTTAACACCCATATAATCAACTGGTGCGTTTTCATTAACCGTCAGTATATAAATTATTCAACATCAAACACCCGCGATTTCACAATGGACTGCGTAGGAGTTTTACCATAAAACATTAGGATATCAAACACTAGACAACTCTTGATTTATGGACTGAAGCGTACTGGCACACGTAGCTTGCTGAGAATAAGATAGAATTAACAAAATGACACGAAAAAATAGAAGAACACATGGGCGGTTCAGGAGCAGATTTTCGTAAAAGACAATTACAAATAAAAGGTTGAACTGTTTGCAGAAAGCATTATTAACAGGCAGTGGCACATTAACACAATAATCGATAGTGAAAAAAACAAACACTGTCTAGTAAAACACTAACAACAGATATAGAAATTGCAGCAGAAATAAGACAAAGACCTGACGCTGTTGATTTTGCAGTTGGTTTAAGTCGAAATATGGAGAGATGGTTCTAGTGCATTCCTTATTTCACAAAGTTATCTTTCCCCACCTCACCCAATCCCTCCTTTAAGAGAGACATATTGCAACATGATGTTAAAATACATTCAAATTACAATCGGTGGATAACACGACAGTTGGGATGACAACAGGGTAAGAGTGTGGTTTGGTCAATCATTATACATCATTTGACCCCCACCCACCAGCCACTGACCAATCCAGTGCGTTACCCGTATTGTCAACCCTTTTATGCTTGTCGGTTTGCATACTTTACTTTTATTTATTCTTGTAATTGGGTGCGTTCAGGGTTCTCCCATCGGTTATCAAAAGCACTCGCCGATAGGTAGAACGTTGGTAACCAATCTTCCCGCGACTCTACACCTGAGGTAGTACCGATGGCCTCGTTGGTACTAAATGTTACCATCGGTGACCATTGGTAACACAAAGTTAACCAACGTGGTTGCCGATGGGAGAATCCTGAACGCACCCGACGTTTGTTTTGATTGCGTGTTTACGATTGACTTGGTTCTGTAAATAAAACAGTTTCTTTTCGTTTTCCATGGTTGGAACACGGCATGTAACGCAGAGGCACGAATACACTAAGTTGTGGATGATGTACAGGATACACATATTGGGTATAGACTTAAAACAAATTTGTCTAGTTGATTAGTATCCGAATATTTATGCGATTATAACATATATCAGGGATCTATCAAACATTAAAAACACGTAAAACCTTACATTGAAAGTCCTTATGCGTTTGAATGTTACTCAATCTAAAGAGCACAAACTTTTAAAAGCAAACTTCTTTTTGCAAATTGTTTTTGATTTTGGAACTAAAAAAACGCGTTTCCCCTAAATTAGTACTTTAATTTATATACAGAGCCAGCAGGGGTGAACTGTTCTCCCGTATACTAGTTATCATGAACACTACCAAAATGTATCGTTAGAGCATGAATAAGAGTGATTATTTGATCAACTCGTTTAGGGACTGGTACCAACTCTATGAAATTAAACTGTTCTGGTCTAATGTATGACCTTTATTTACACATTTATAAATCTGATAAGTTTATTCTGTGTAGTTCGTAAGGAATAAGTATCCTTTGTTAACACTTTACGTTTCCTATGTTTACATACAAATTACAATAACTAAAATGTTGTTTTAGCCTTTGAACTAACTGAACGGGCCATTATTTCACCAGATAAGCTATGCTCGAGATAAGCACCTACATATTTGACAGTGCTGCTTCATTTAGATACTGTTCAGTTACCTCTTATATTCAAAATGTCCTGCGATATCAACTTAGCTTTCGATCCAAACAGACCCAAGATGATACGTGTAACAGTACAAGCAATAGAATTGATAGCATTAATCAGTTGGTATAAGATGTTTTACTTTGGCCCGTTGAATGATTAACCATGTTCCAAAATGAATAAACAATATTTCAGAAACATTATGAAAATCGATATGAATACTGGAAGTCCCTATCCCGCTACCAACAGGCAAATTGTGCAACATATATACCCCGTTTCTAAACATACTGACGTCGAGGTATATATATAACCACAACTTACATATTTTAAGAATCCAAACTCTACAGACACAATATAAATGGCTTCAATCAGCGAACCAAAACTCCAAAACTGGAGCGTTGAATTAATACTCATACTCATAATTTGTTTTACGCATATTCAATCGTGGGTATACTGAGAGAATAAACTTATACTTTTAATCGGAATATGTACAGTATTATAATACATGATCACATGGAAAGAGTTTTGATAAACGTTTTTTTGTCATTTCGTGGTCCAGCCTTAATTATATTAAGCGATGGTAAAGCTTATATTAGCAGGATTTTATAACAGATATTTCGACAATAAAACACATTTAAAAATATATTTTACTGAAAACATGCGATAAGCTGTTTTAAATTACCTGGTAAATGTTCTGATTTTACAATATGCAGACTTTAAACGTCGAAGTTAAGGTTTCATTTCATACCCAGGCCAACCCCGTTTTCGCTTCTTTGAGAAGGGGTTGGATGGGGTCTGAAAGTTAATACTCGGAACACGTAGTATGAGTGTAATTTTGCCGTTACTTGGCGGCTTAGTTCCTTAATTAAATAGCATCAACGAGGAATATATAACAAAATGGATCAGTATATGTCAATGAAAACACGCACATAAGCGTGCGAATGTCAAAGCAGAGAGAATTGTCGTAAGGTTTATATTATATGTTGTGCATGTGTCAGACGGGAGTGGTACCTTTTCCGTATCGGCGTAAGCTAATCTGTACAAATCTATTCACTTAGCTTATTCAAAACACGCATGTCATCTCAGAGAAAATCTTTCAATTGCGATGCAATACTCAAATAAAGGCGCTGTTGTGGCCAAGTGGATAACGCGATGGAGACCTTGATTCAAACCTCACCTGCGCCAATCATTTTCGTGGGTGAAACTTTCCCTGAGCCTCTTCCTTTGTACCAGTCTTTTTTTATGTATTCATTGTAGTAGCCAATGGGACATATTCATATACTGACAGCCAAAGGAAACCAAATTACGATGTTCGAAACCGTTCTCTGTTAACATTTCCAAAAGAGAAAAAGCAACCATAACACATGTTTAAAAAAAGAAATATATATTTTTATATATACGGCGCTTCCTTTTGTCCTTTGTGTATTTGCAATGCACAGATTGTTTACACAGCAAGTCAATTCAATATTTGATATCTACATGGTATCCAAAAAGAAACGGGTACCTTAAATACACATCTGTATTTATTTATTTTTAGTTAGATAATATCAACATTTATAAAACTTGTAAACATATACATATATTTTACAATACTTAATCAAAGTTTCTGATTTTTAACGTAGTAACCAGAGTGGCCTCCCTTGTCGTCAATGACGCATTTCAGCCTAGTTGGCATACTGTGGAATAGTGCTTTTAAAGTGTCATGATAAATAGACCTCCATGCAAATCTTAAACGCCTTTTCAATTGTTCCATTGTCGTTGGTTTTGGATCTGAGTACAGTTTTTCATCTATGATACTAAACAAAGTCTTAATTGGGTTTAGATCTGGACTTTTTCCTGGCCATTCATATTTTGTTATGAAGTTCGGAAGATTCTGTTCACACCATCGCTGAGCACTACCTGAACCATGGGCTGGTGCTCCATCCTGCTGGAAATTTAATTTTGTCCTGTCTTTTACCATGATGTTAACGGTGATGTTTCCTGACTTCTTAGGATTCGGCAAAGGTTTCATTTCCTTTTCCAGTATTTCCTTCCCGTAGTATGAATATGTGACCGTTTGACCTGTTGGCATTATGTGAAGCCTCGATAAACCACTTGCTGACATGGCTCCCCATATTTTTACACATGCACTTCCTTTAACAAATTAAACCTTGTCCTCCTGTCTGCCCTATACTATATCATTGTGTCTATTTTGATCATAGAATAAATACTTAGGGGATTCATCACTGAAAGATTCATCACTTAAAGCGAAGTTCTCCCAGTCCCCTGCAGTTAAGTGACGGTAGGGCCTGGCACATCTGAGCCGTTTCTGCTGCTGCTGCTGCTCTGTCAGAAGTGTATTTCTCTTTCTTCTAAATGCATTCAAACCAAGTGAATGTTTGAGATAATTATGTACAGATGACTTACATATATATCTTCACCTTTTCCTTTCAGCCTGTTGCTCATTTTTCGTGTTAAATATCCTCGTTTATATTTAGACTTTTCAGCTCCTTTATGATTTTTAAGGATATTTTTTTTGGTCTTCCACTCCCCTTTTGTCTCTGAAATTCATCCCTTTCGCCTCTTTTTGTCCACTTTAGCACAAATTGATTTGATTTATTTAAGATCTTCATTATTTCAATACTTTTGAAGCCCTGTTTTCTCAGTATATAGACTTGAGAGAGTTCAGAAACTAATTTGTTTTCACTGGAAACCATTTTTATGAATGATGTCAGCAAAATATTTGAAAATGACATCATCAAGTATTATTGACGTCACATCCTGTTTAGCGCATATATTGGAAAATATGTTATAATTGTAAAAGGAAGTACATATTGTACTACTTGTATAAAGTTATGTTAAGTGATCTTCAGAAATAAAAAAGTAACATATGTTTATTTTAGATACCCGTTTATTTGGGACACCCTGTATATTCGACATATCTTGAGTATTACTTGAACTACTGGAGCAGAATAGGCGATAATATAAACCGTATATTTTATATTATAGCCACGCTCTGCCAGTACGCCCATTCAATACGGCTTCAGCATCGATCAGTGATGAACAATACGGAAACTGCCTGTCGAATTAATTTGCAATATTTCTATGTGTTGAATAAAATCGGGGAAAAGCTATGCAGACTCCATTAACGTCTGAACAACCGTAGGAGCAACGTCTAACATTCAACTGATTGTTTGATTTTAATACGCTCTAGAAGACTTGTGAACATTTCTGTTTAATTTATTTAAAAACATACATTTAAGAAAATTGTAGATAATAAGGTGTTTAGTGTTTTTTTTACCATGTTTTGTCATCTGAATTGCTAAAGTGAACACAGACGTTTTTTTCATATGTCAGATAGAAAGATTATTTTATGTTGATTAATTTATACCATGTAGTGGATTTTTCTTAACTTTATTGCATATGATACATGTTATAACATTTTAATTTTTCATCATTTATATGTAATGGAAAACAGGAAAAATATGCCATTCGAATAAAGGTAAGAAATTAAAATTATTGTTTTATAATTCAGAATAACTTTTACGCTGTTCTTCAGTATTATTCGCTCAAAACTGTATTTCTATTTGATGCTTATAAAGGTAACTATTACCGATTTTTTTTTCATATGTTGTAAATTCTCAATCTGGTGAACAGTATTGTGTTATGTTGGCAAAGTAGATAGCGATAATCTGCTAGTACGTGTGTGCGTGCGTGAGAGCGTGTGACTGTGTGAGTACGTTATTTAAAGGTTTCTAGGTACTACACCATATATGAATGGACCATTTTGGGTGTGTATTTGTTACACGTTTGATTGTATACATAGGGTCTTCAGTTTTATGTCTCATCTAAGGGACTCCTATCTTATACAAGCAATTTTTAAATATTAATTTATTTAACATCTGAACGTAGAAGAGAATCATGTTTTCATGTTAAGCAAATGTGCGTTATATCGATATAAAAATAGCATAAACATGTCGAATACATTTTTTTAAAAACAAAATGCACTTAAGCGCAAGCATAGCAATTGTATATTTTATTGAATGATTTCAAATGGAGGTTAATGACTTACTTAATAGATGAAACATTTTGTCAATCAGTATACATATAAATGTAAATTAATTAAGTCAAATAAAAATATCGGTTTTAAAAAAATGCATTACTAATAACATAGCTCGTACATTTATGTCGCTCGTATATTTATGTCGTATATCTGCATGCATGAAATGAAACAAACAACATGTACGTTAGTCGTTAATAGAACCTATATATGTATATTTTTTAATCTGTGAATGATGCATCATAAATGGTGGCAATACGCTATCAGAATAACAGAACTTTATGTATGCGATACCAACATTGTAAGATGCGAAACTGAATTAAGCTGTTTTGAAACACGTATATAGTTTGGCGTAAAGAAAGCTGTACAATATATAACTTCAAATGGCTGCTAACATAGGTCACCGATCGCAGTGGAGCATATATGTGTTCTTTAAATCCGCGTAAAGACTGGAAAGTGTCCAATTGATACCCCCGATGGGATTATAGACGCTGAAGTTCAATATGTCGTAGCTGTGCACACGTCCTAACCTTCGATTGATGGTTATTTAATGACAGGCAGTATATGCCGCCTTTGTTGAACTTCATAAATATTCCCTATGTCAGCTGGTGGTATAGAGTGGTATTGAGAAAATATAATTATTTATTGTTTTAGAAACTACGGCAATTACATATTAATCCCTCTGGACCTATTCAGATCGCATGAAATAGAGATCTAGTGTTGCACGTGTTTTATTCGTGTTATGGCATTACATATTGACATTGATATCCTACTTTTGGGGAAGATTACCTGTTGCAAACTCGAGGTCATAGTCGTGGGTTCTATCCTCGCCGTGGCCATATTATGTATCCTTGATCAATTAATCCACATTGCTTATAATACGGGTGTTGACCAGTTGTATTATGTTATGGATTTATACTGTTTAAAATAAATACTGTATATAGTACCCTTTGGAAGCATCAAACGCAAATATGAGAGAAAGTAGCAGACTCGGTTTTATTGAGTCTGTTCAAGAGAGGTAATATTATAGATTATTGAATTTGTATGGCTTAATATTCCTTGGAACGAGTTGTTTCGGCAAAGGACGACGAGCTTGCGAGTCGCTAGTCGTCCTGCGCCAAAAAAACGAGTTCCAAGTAATATTTAGCCATACAAATTCAATAACCTTTTTATTGCATACTTTCATATTGTTTTCGATCAATGTTAATTGTATGACTATTACTTTTATTTAGTATTTGTGTTCTTTGTATAGCTTTTGATGGAATTCCTATCTTGTCATTCAGTTTCACTTTGTGTGGATGATTATTTTGCGCGAAAACGACGTCGAGGATGACGTCATTAAAAACATCAAGCGATTTTCAAGTTTGTTTACCATTCAATAACGTTAAAAACAGTGGGTGAATGACCATTTCAATTATTTTATCAATTTCTGCAATAAAAGGTATATTTTGCGGTTCTTAGCAAGCACGAGAAAAAGTTCCGGTGCAATATCAATGTGTTCAGTATCGTAGAATATTGCACACTAAGCTCAATGCAAACTAAACGGGACAATATGGAAGTATACAATAAAAGGTCCAATACCTCTCACGCCTCTTAACACCGGTTGAAACGGTATTCTACTTTAAAGTAACAAACGTTTGGCTTGATGATCCTAGAGGACCGGTAAGTAATACCACTACTGATTTGTAGTCGGGGCGATTAAACTTTTTCAACCTTTTTTTAACTCTAGACATATACATGTGTGATGGATGTCTTTAACGCATTATAGTCTAAGTCAGATTTATCATTGCCTGCTTTAATATTGGCATTTACGGAGAGCTCTCTCGTTACCCCTTATACATTAATAGATATGTAAAAATGATAAAATATTGGTATAAACTATTGTATACGGAGAATATTATATTAAAAGCAATATATAAGGATTTGTTATCTAACTACTTAAAGGTTTATTCTAAACAGTAATGGTTTTAATAATGTCCATGATGTCTGGGATAATCCCATGAGTGTTAGTTCTGAACTATCTCCTTTAATATATAAACAAAGATTAAAAGATAATTTCATGCAACATTGGAGATCTGATTAGAAGGCAGTAGAGTTTTATATAAGGTGGTGAAAGAAAATTTTGATTTTGAAACATATCTAAAAACAGTATGCTCCAAACATTTAAGAAGTGGTATAACAAAAATAAGATTATTCGCTCATTGTTTAAGAATAGAAATAGGGAGATACTCATGAGGGAGAAAAGAGAGAAACGAAAGAGTGTGCGAAATATGTAACACTAACCACTGCTAACGATATTGAAGACGAGTATAATTTTATTTTGATCTGTACTACTTACTATAACATTAGAAACAAATACATTCCTAAATATTACACAACTAGACCAAGCATGTTTTAATTTGGGGAAGTGTTGCAGGCATTAAACAATTATTATTAGTTTACGTAAATTTATTTCCGATGCGCTTGTTTTAAGGCTTTCTACATCCAATGTAACAGACTAAAAAAATAACTAGATATCTTATTTCAGAACATCCTAGTTTATCATTGACAATCCATAATATGTATATATTGTTTTGTTTAAATATGTATGAAACAAAGAAAAAAATATTTGTTAAAATGCAATGTTAAAATATGTCGGTGTGTATATAATTGTCATAATATTATATTTGTAATGATGAAAAACTGTAATAGTTTAAGTCAATAAAATGATCTATCTATCTTTAAATTAAGTGTTATAAAGCTCGACATTTTATCCGCCATTAAACCGAAATGAAAGCACTTCTGCAAATTATATAGCTTAATTTCAAGAACGCAAAACATATAAACTGAATAGCACAACATCCAACAGAATGTGTGTGGCCCATTGCGTGAGCTATTCTGATAGTTGATCTCAAATAAACACATGCTAAACAGTTGAACTCAGTTTTAAAACTCAACAATTACTCTGATTTCCCTGTAATTGAACATAAAACGGATGTCTTGCCATGTCAGGAGTTCCATTGTGTAAACATATAACTGTACAGCCTTTGTGTTTTATGTATGTATCCTGTACAATTGCCATTTATTTGTGTACAGAACACTTGTCTAAATGCCTAGCAATTCGATTTGTTGGTGCATTAACCAAATTGTGCAATTCACCGTTGTAATTATCCTTTAAGTAGTTCAATTTGGTTAATAGCTTTGAAATTCGATGCAATAAATGCAATTTTAAAAGTGAATTTCGGAAAAACTAATAGAATTTTAAACAGGTCTTAAATGTTGTAAGGACTGAAACATTGGACAAGACACGGTACGATGATTGGTAATGCATCTCAAAAGCAAACACACTCATTGTGGTGATGAATAAAAATAGTATTGTTTTCGTAAAATACAAGACACAATAGTATATATATATATATATATAAGGGTGAGAAAATACATACATCTACAAAATACCTTTCAAAAAGCACTGGATCCTCGAGGGGATACTAAAATGTTGGAACAAATTAATGGCTGGGGGAAAAACATTTATACAGTGCTACAGTTTATAAAAACCCAAGCGCTTTCGGATTACACCTTCATCAGGGGTACACAAACACGAAAAATAACAAATACGAAACAAAAAAACACTATAATAGACTGCAGTTTAAATAAATCTCTTTAAAAAACAACTTATCGTTTGGCAGAAACTGGTTACTCTGAAAAGACACCCTGGAGCCAAATGTGATACTAATAAAATGAAATATCTGGTTGGATGAGGGTAAAACTGTACCCTGACATTTAGTTATGAAGAGAGAGTAAAAATGTAAAAAAGATAACACAAACCCTACCTCAAAACCTAAAACCTAAAATCGATACTGAGGATAAAGTATAAAGCAACTCCAAAGCTAATAAAAACAATGAGTAAGGCTAAACAAATTAAATTAAATATCTCCATTTATTTAATTTAATTTGTTTAGCCTTACTCATTGTTTTTATTAGCTTTGGAGTTGCTTTATACTTTATCCTGCAGTATCGATTTTAGGTTTTAGGTTTATACGTAGGGTTTCTGTTATCTTTTTCAAGTCGAAAATTAGGACAGCTAGAACATAGCTTTAATCAAACCATGTTTTTACACTTCACTGAGTAATGAATAGGCCTTTAAACAGTTTACACTTTTTTATGGATGCTATGGAAACCTTAAAGGGAGGTAATTTGATGGTTTTTGAAAAGCTGCTACCTACACAATCGTTAAAGTGTTTTTCTTTGATATTTCGAAACAACGTATAGAGAATATCGTCTTGGACAATTTGAGGAAGCGTTCGTAGATTTTATGTGTTATAAAACATTTAAACTTTACAGGGACAATCTTGATTTTTTTAAAACTTACGGTCTTTTCCACATAACTTGCATGGTTTCAATAATTATAAAGAAAAGTATAACTGTTGGGAATATTGCACCAATAATATATTTAAACCTGTGGCAGAATCAGAAGAAAAAAACGAAGACTAATTTGTTTATTTAATTATATGTAACCAGGTTTGATGTCAAAATAATACTGGATTAATAAACACAAGCGCCAATGTTAATGCGTGATAACAATTTCAAGACTCCTATGTCTCGCTTTAATTATTTCAGTGAATAGAAAAGAACAACAAAAAATCCTAAGGAAAACAGCAATAACAAAAAAAACTCACATAGAATGCATTTCGTTGAAGAAAGAAAACAAACACTATCAGTTATTGGACGGCGACACCATACTGATCCAGTGTATCGTAAAAGCCGGACTTGTTAATATATCCCACATGTTTTATGTATTCAGCAAACACTAAGGTATTTAGTTGATACGTTATTAATAATGTTAAGTTAAGTTCAGGTGGCAAGCTAAATGATATATTCAGGAAACACTAATTGATGATTAGCTGATACGTTAAGACGAGCATAGAACTTTTGATGATACATTATCACAGGTGTCATCAATCTGTTTTTCATTTAAGCATAATTGCATTTAAACAGAATTATGACCGTTAATTACTTATATGTTGTTGTTTGTTTTAATATTAGTATACAATGTGTCATCATATCTCTAAAACTCTTTAAAGAATTCAATGAAACAGATATATTTACTGAGATAGACGGACATTATAGAGACATGTTCCATATTTCTCTTATACAATTTTGGCATATACATTCTTCTTCCCTTTCAATTAAGTGATTGATTTCATTTAACAAGATCTCGATTGTCGAACCAACAACTCGTGTTTTATGTTTATTATCATGTGCAAGTCATACAATTATAAATGGTTCTGCCTTTATAACTGTTTAAACAATTATGTAGCATTATGCAGTATGTGCTTCTCTTAATTAAGCATCCAATAGACAAAGTACTGCCAGTGATACACATATGGCACATGTTGTGGACAATGACAACTGTTTATACGTGTTACCAAATACTTCCAGAATGATTTCATATTGTCTCATCAGACTGGACGTTAATCATACACAGTCTGTGTCAAATAACATTTTGTAAAGATAGCTATAACAGTCGAACAGAAAATATATTAAAGGGCAGAATCAATCAAAAGCACGCACGGACAAACACTAATTATAAAGATGAATAAAAGGCAAGACATGACGTCACAAACATAACAGAGTTGACATATTTAATAAAACCTTTTTGAAACTTATCCGAAACATGTTAACTAATATATAATATGTTGAATACACATATATTAAGCATAATAATACAGATACAGATTGAGGTATTGTGCTACCACCATACTATGTTATGATTGTTTCGCAGTTTAGTATATAACAAATTCAGAAAATATAAAATATAAATGAATAGCAGTAGTCTTTATTTGTGTAAACAATAAAAACATCACAAACGTATAACAACAAATACAAATATACCTGTATTACGTATATACCATTTTGAACTGTAATATGTTAACTGATATTTACGTGTTAAACCATACAATATAAAACTGCCACTTGGGTTTAGTAACTTATTTTGAAGACATGTTCTCAAGTACGCATATAAATCACAGTTGAGAAGAAAAAAATTAGATTGTCAACAATAATTTGTAACACTGTCTATATATTTGATTCTTTCTGGTATTTGCATGATAACAAGAAGTTCTATTTCGATAAGAAGTAACATAGCTCTCCGAATTGGGTCAAAATAGATTGAACACATTTGCTCAGGTTGGGATCAGCGCAATAAATATGACCAAGCAGTAATCATGTTTTTAACTTTACAGCATGCCATGTTTCATTTCATTTTCTAATTTAAACATATTTTGTCTATAGCACACTATATATTACGACCCCAAGACATTAATTAAGGGTTTAATGTATTTTTATCTGCGTTCATCGGAAAAAAACTGCATTAGTTATCACACAGCTTAACACAATGTGATGAGAATTCGGGCATTATGTTAAGCTGTATCATGACAATTGAATTTATTTTCCGATGAAGGCAGATAAAAATACATTAAACCCTTATAATTGCAATTACTGTCCTAAAAGTGCTTATTTTCTTTATATAAAACAAATTATTACAATAAATACGGGTTGCTGTTGTTTTTACGCACACTCTATGAATGGCGGATGAAAGTAGTTCATTGGTCATTGTAAAATGAGCGTAGCTTAAATCGATCATGGGATTGACCTTTAACCATTCGCATTGTTTGTATTATCTAAATGTTCGAGGGACTGCAATTATCTATATAATATAACAAACACATATTATCATGCAAAACGCTTTGTTTTGAACGTTACGCATAATTATTATGATAGGGTATATATGCAAGTTGTATAGAAAACATTAACGTGACGCGGTGCGATTTAAAACACCAATAATAGCAATAAGTTAACAAATCATCATTTGCTGTTTAAGCAGAAATGTCATAATGTTGATTGGTTTGAGATTGGGTCCAATTAGCAAGCAATGTGGCATTTCGGATGCTTGAAGTATCAATTTAGCAAGCAATGTGGCATTTCGGATGCTTGAAGTATCAATAATATCTTATTTCCAATACTAACTATATCCCCAAATTCTCAGTAAATATCATATTTAGTCTTTAGTTATTAATGTTCGTAAAACTGGAAACCTTAGTTGCATGTCATACATGTCATAAGAAACAATTAAACTTGTGAACAACCTCAAGCCCCTGCGTTATTTGTTGCAAATGAGGAAATAGAGTAGCTTTAAAGGGACACATGGCAATCTTGAGTTTTATATCAGGCATTACAATTAGTACAGCGATTTATTAATACTGTATCATTTTGACTTTAAAACTGTTTGCATATAATTAAATAAAAAATTGAGAATTCTGTTTCCTTTATTATTCTACACATGTTTTAAATATATTATTGGTGCAATATTATCAAAAGTCAGTAATATGCAAAAACAATTTGCTTTGAACTATTCTAACAATTAATATTAATGATTGAACAAATTCAAAATAAGAGAAAAACTAACGGGACGCCGTGAGTTTTTAAAAAATCAAGATTGCCATGTGTCCCTTTAAACTGTATCCTTTCGAATAAAACTCGTCACGTTATTTATGATAGACACGTTAAAATCAGAATACAACTGCAAACAAACAATACACATTTCAGATAATTTTAATATTAAGATGTTCATTGAACTTCACGTGGACATTTCAATATCAATGTCAAAAACAGTTCTTCAAGATCTTGAAAAGGGACATAATAAGACAAGCTTATTGTGGGTAATAATTATTTCCAAGTGTGGAAATGTATAACGACTTTCTCTAATACTACGTCGTGCTATTTAAGAAGAGATACATTTCATGACGAAAGTCATTGAACGAGTCAAACAATTAGGGCTAGAATTTCGAATCCGTCCGCCACCTATTCAACATTTTTCTATCTACTTTCTTTACGATTTTTAGTTTGCATCAGGGTTAGGATTACGGTTATGGTGAGTAGGATTAGGGTTAGAGTTAGGGTTAGGGTAGGGAAGGGTAGGGTTATGATTAGTATATTCCACACTATGTTGTAAATGTGTAATTCATATTTTTAAATAGTGGCGAACCAATTCTAAAAGCGCTCCACTATAAGAAATAAGTCGCAATTCGCAGAGAGAAAACAAAAGAAATTTCTTTTAAAAGAAAAAGGAGAAATGAGCGTTAAGTCGGCAAATAAGAAAACGGAAACAATCAATATGGAGGCAACATCAACAATCAATATGGAGGCAACATCAACAATCAATATGGAGGCAACATCAACGAATTTAGCCAAATGACCCAAAATAGGCCTAGCTTACAATGAATGAAACGATTAACACTACTGAAAATGAGACACAGTTAATACTCTAGAAAAGATTGAAGAAATAAGTATAGGAACTCCTCAATACATCATGAACAGAACAAAAATAAAACAGATACAAGGCTTAATTATTGTAAAGGTAAAACGTATAAGAAAGGAAGAAGAATTATATGAGAAAATAATGAATATGTCAGAAACTAAGCAAACGTTAAGAACGAGCCACATCCTATACTCTTAAACCGCCTAACCTATACAATCAGCAAAACTCTGTCTGAAGAATCTTAACGACACACACTCACGTTAGCAGTCACCTTTAATGTGGCGACATCTTTGGTCGGATGTATCGCTTATACAAGCCCGATTTATTATAGATGACAAATATGTAATAGATATAATGTCGTTTAACGACGAGTAGATATAACGGACAATTTAAATCCGTGAGTGGAAACTAGTCCATAATATTTTCTGTAGTATCTAACTTAAACATATTCTACATCTATATATTCTGAGCAAAAAATAAAACAGTACCCACGGTTATTAATGTTGGTATTTCCATTGGCCAGTTTTTAAAGTATAAAAGCGGGTTTAAAAGTCGAAATTGACATTCACAGAACAGTCAGCCAAAAACACGCATAACAAGTAAACGACAATTACAAGTAAAAAGCAAAGTATGGGACACCAACAAGATAAAAGGCCAAGACAAGTGCGTTTTGCTCAGTATGTGGTTTGCTTTTCTTTCCGTTCATATCGTTATCATCAAAGAAAAAAAGCAGCATGTCGGTACCGCCCTCTGATAGCATCAAAAAATATGCCTCATGCCATCGCCCCTTAGCGTGCTATTCGGCTTAACGCAGACGGCATAACACTATTCTGTATAACATACTGTAAAACATCTCCAGCGTGTAACAAACAATTAATGTCCCGGAATCCTAGCGTTGGATTTCCAAGGATCTAACTGACATCTTTCTAATTAACAGCTACCGCTTAATCGAATTATACGGACGTTTGATAATATGATATTTGTAATTGATACATAGGAACAGCTGCTTCACTCCAAAATCTCATCACAAAATAGTCTTACTTGTTCTTGAAAACCGAGTAAAAACGTATAAACCTAGGACATACTTATTCGACTCCGGATAATAAACGTCGAATTTCTGTTACTATTCTGACGTTATGTTATCAAGATTTTGCATTTAATTTCAGAGATTTTTCGCCAACAGCTGTTTTGTTCTAGTTATTTTCCGTCAATTGTAATGTTAGAACAGCGAGTAATACATAAACATGGCTGGTTGAACAAAGAGAAGACAAATATTGGAATTTATGGTCGCACAAATAGCTAAGATCATACAGCGAATTTCCAGCTTTCTGGGGAGGAGGAAGGCCTCAAAAGCCCCTCTGGATAATTTTCTAGGGCGGGCACCTGAGTGTAACCACCGCCTTTCCACAAGCTAGCTGTATAGCTTCCTCGCATAAAACTCGACGTATTTACGCCATTTACTACATTAACGCAACTGCCATGTGAATGACGTCAATGACATTGTAAACCTTAACCCGCTACATATATATAATGGACTGTTCTTTCTGTGAATTAAGACCATTCCATTTATGTGACAAAGGGGTGTTTTGGTGGAAATGACTGATCAGGAGACGGACATTGTAAACCTTGATCAGCCTGCGAGTTATCGCAGGATGATATGGGTTTACAGTGGACGCAAAGGCTATTATATGCGTGCTTAGCGGGTTAAGGGTTAAATGGTATCCAAGCACATGGAGCGCTATGGTCTAGTGGTAGAGCGTTGGACCCATGATCCAAAAGTCGTGGTTTCGATTCCCGTCATTGCCATATGCGTTGTGTCCCTGAGCAAGACACTTTATCTGCATTGCTTAGTACTGGTTCTACCCAGGAAGACATCGAGAGTGATTCAAATAAGTTCATAGAGCTTTCGTTACAATCGATGTAAAATAAATAAGTTTAAACTAAACTAAGCACAAACAAGTATAAAATGCCCACGTGTTGTTATATCATACTGTAGCCCAACTCATCCATAACGTCTGATTAATCAAAACATAGCCACTACACTGCTTCTAATATCCAATGAATAGTTCTTAATAATTAATATGCTTACACTTACAGCGTATTATACCAAAATCGGTTGCGAGGAATGTTTCGACTGTTTTTAGGAATATCTGCTAATATATGTATGTAAGATGTTACACATATATTGTGTATATATGCCAGTATATATTTAATCATTGTAAATATTCCACGGGCAGTCTCTTCAGGAGACCCCTTATTATTTCTATTTACACTACATTATTACTATTAATAAGAAAACTACTACGTCATTGTGTGAACTATTCTGCTGATAGTTGATCTCAAATAAACACATGATAAACAGTTGAACTCAGTTTTAAAACTCAACAATTACTCCGATTTCCCTGTAATTGAACATAAAACTGATGTCTTTTAATGTCAGGAGTTCCACTGTGCAAACGTATAACTGTACAGCCTTTGTGTTTTATTTCTGTATCCTGTACATTTGCCATTTATTTGTTCACAGAACACTTGTCTCCATGCTTACCAAATCGATTTGTTAGTGCCTTAACCAAATATTTGCAAGTCACCGTTGGAATTAGCCTTTAGGTAGTTCAATTTAGTTAATTGCTTTGAAACCCGATGTAATACATAATACAATTTTAAAAGTGAATTTCGGAAAAAACTAATTAAAACTTATAGAATTTTAAAGTCTTAAATGTTGTTAGGACTGAAACATTGGACAAGACACTGTACGATGATTGGCAATGCATCTCAACTCATTGTGGTGATGAATATCATTAGTATCGTTTTCGTAAAATACAAGACACAATAGTATATATATATATATATATAAGATGTTGTGTTTAAATGTAATGTCATATTTTCCCTATGATAATATGATACGCTTCCAGGGTCGAGGGGTTAACGACATTGCGTTGAAAACCTTCTCGCTTCTCACCGCTGCGAGATCAAGTGGTAAATGACAAAATGTCGATTCTTACGAATGGCGGGAGGTACACAGGTTTACCACCACTAATTACATATAAACCTTGAAGGTGTAGTCGAATGTAGTTCCTATAATAAAAAGTAATCCCTTCTTTTTTGATGGAAATGGGCATCATAAGTAGCGGAAAACTGCCCATTTCTGTTCGATTTTGTGGTTGTATGTATAAGAAGCGTGTTAATAGGTTTTTCTGGATCACTGATGAACATTTTCGAAATTCCGACTGTATGTTTACACTTTGCAACTATCATTGAAAACTGTACCCTTGACCTGTCTAATAAACAAACAAGAACATACTTACATGTCTTGTGACACCAACTTTTTTGGAAATTGTTAAAGGCAAATCATTATTATGTGGCACTTTAACATTAGTGTCTATGGGGAAAATAATTAGTAGTTTCATACCTACAGCACTGGTTCTACCGAGGAAAACAAGGATGGTACCACAAAACAATCAAGCATCATATGTGGTCTAAATGGTGCGAAAAATAACGTAAAACATCATTCAAACAAATTCAAATCTTTGATAATATAGAACACTTTATTTTCACAAGTTTTTCAATAATTATGTTAACCTTAGACTATATCAGTATGTTATTAACTTGTAACAGTTAGTATTATAATGATGGGAGATGAAATTGCTTGCACCTAAGCTTTATATAGAACGTTCACAATTTACTGATTAAAATGAGTGAAAACATAACACGAAAGCAATGATCAAGCAAAATATCCAGCAACTGAATAAATAGAGAATATTATGTCAGTGCCTTTTACTATCAAGTTTATTAGTCGAGGCTTAGAAAACGAAGAATGGCTCGGCGCCATTCTTCGTTTTCGTGCCGAGCCTAATAAACTTGATAGTAAAAGGCACTGACATAATATTCTATTTTTCATGTGGATTATCCATATTTTCTGTATGAATTACTTTTATTACCTATTTCTCAGAATGGTACGCTTATCGAGGACATCGCCATGTTGTTGTTTTTTGTTTGTTTTATGACGTTACGTGCATGACGACAGATAACGTTACGTACAATGAACGCCGGGGATTCCGCATTGATTTGCTCTATTGGTCAGTGCGTAATTAAAGCAAAATTTAATAGGTCACCCCTTTATTAGGCAGAAAAGTGCATATCTGCATGATAAAACATGATTTCTACACAATTATATACCACTAACAGATTAAAACACAACGAATGACAATTTGTAAATGTACAACCGTTTAATATACTCATCAACAAAAAATAATACCCCCTTTTTAATGATATTCCAATAGGATAGATGTTTAGGGCGTAGGACATTAGAACAGCGCTTTAATTAAACCATGCTTGATGTTTTTAAGCACTCTTCACTGAGTACTACATATTCCTTTAAACAGTTTACACTTTTTTATGGATGCTATGGAAACCTTTAAGTGAGTTAATTTGATGGTTTTTGATAATGAAAAACTGCTACCTACACAATCGTTGTTGTGTTTTTCTGTGATATATTCGTAACAACGTATAGAGAATATTGTCTTGGAAAATTGAGGAAGCGTTTGTAGATTTTATGTGTTTTTACCAAAAATGCATGGTTTAAGAAAAAGGGTGATAACTCCCTTGTGTAATGAACTTTTCAAAGAAATATTATTTTTGGAAAGAAAAGGGGTACCTTTTATTTTAGCTCAGTATACATTTCAAAAAGTATCTAAACGAGTGTATCGCCTTAGTACAGCAAAGATTTTACAGGGACAATCTTGATTTTTTAAAAACTTACGGCCTTTTCCACATAACTTGCATGGTTTCAATAATTATAAAGAAAAGTATAACTGTTGGGAATATTGCACCAGTAATATATTTAAAC
Source organism: Cyrtodaria siliqua (assembly GCA_037043455.1). NCBI lineage: Eukaryota > Metazoa > Mollusca > Bivalvia > Adapedonta > Hiatellidae > Cyrtodaria > Cyrtodaria siliqua. The sequence continues at coordinate 55,016 of JAWPHD010003496.1, read as the reverse complement.
CTATGGCGGAATAAGAAGAAAAATATGAGGACTAATTTGTTTATTTAATTATATGTAACCAGGTTTAATGTCAAAATAATACTGGATTTATAAACGCCAGCGCCAATGTTAATGCGCGATAACAATTTCAAGACTGCTATATGTCTCGTTAATTATTTCAATGAAAAGAAAAGAAAAAAAAAAAAAAAAAAGAATCCCCCATCCCCACTTTCAATAAAAAAAAAAGAATAAATTAGCGAAAACAAACACTATAAGTTATTGCACTGGTACGGCGAACCCATACTGATCCAGTGTATCGTAAAGGCCGGACTTGTTAATATAACCCACATGTTTTATATATTCAAAACTGTATAAGTTTTTTTTAACTTTCATATTGTTCAATTTGAAATAATTCATGAAAACAATTTAGTTTTAATCGGGACTATTTTACTACAACAATAATACGTACATAGGTCTCCCTAATCGGAACGCATTTTAGACATTTCAAACCGAAGCTCTATAGCAGAAAATTACTAAAAAAAAATACTCATTGAAATAAAAATTGAAATTATTTAATATAGGTCTATATTTTATCTTTGCAGATCACGCAAAAGGATTTATTATAAACATCGTCATAACTTTTTTTGAATTATCACGTGACCTAACCGTTCGCCCTACTTCCTTTGACGTTGACATAGTCAAATGAGGAACGAATGTACTCTGGGTAGAGATTGGGCTAGTAACTTAGATTTTCAGCTGTATTTTGGCGAGTATAAAAAAAAAAAAAAAATGATATTGAGTATTTATCACTTTTCGACACAATCCAAAATACAACTGAAACTTCAAGCTATTAAAAGTATTTATGTATCATGCAAATTGTTTTAAATAAAATAAGTGACCTGAAAAACAACAGCAATAAAAATAACTGCTCAGGTTAAACTACAAATGACGGATCTGTTGTCAAGGGAAGTAACTTTGTCAAAGGTATTTAGGTATATATATTGATAATATATAAGAAACATTTTCCTTTGATATTGTATTGCATTCCAAAATTGATAAGTATAAATACATAGTGTGTAAATACATAGTTCAAATGGTTGATTCCTGACTGTTTTAGTCATCACAAAGTATCCAATTAGTCATCACAAAGTACCCAATTAGTCATCACAAAGTACCCAAGTCATCACAAAGTACCCAATTAGTCATCACAAAGTACCCAATTAGTCATCACAAAGTACCAAATTAGTCATCAGAAAGTACCCAATAAGCATAATACAGCAGTTGGGTGGAGAATATAGGAATAAGCAGTAAGTGTATAGTAGAAATATTAGTTGCATGGTAAATAATAAATACATGCATTGCAAGTTCAGAATATGATTTCAATGGTAATGTTCTTCCGAAAAGATAAAGACTGAATGATGCAACGACGTTATCAAAACAAATATCGGAATGTTATCACTACTAGACAATAAAAGCATCAGTTCTCTGGAAAGAATGTTACGCTCGATACATTTGGTGAAATGGAATTGCTCTGAAATAGTGAATGGTGTTTCTGTATACATGCAGTCTCACAGTCTAATTGCATTTATCACACCCATGACCAACAACTATGAAAATGAGGGTCAATCATCGTTCGTTCATTTCCGTTCAGCTCGGTTAAGCTCGGTGTGCACTTGATTGCCTCGTCAGTTTCCGTAACCGTTTAAAATACCGGATTACTGAAATCGGCGAAGTAGTTCCGTTCTAAGGTATTTAGTTGAAACGTTGTTAATAACTTTAAGTTAAGTTCAGAACAGAATTATGACCGTTGTTTACCTATATGTTATTGTTTGTTTTAATATAAGTATACCATTTGTCAGCATATCTCTAAAACTCTTTAAAGAATTCAATGAAACATATATATTTACTGACATAGACAGACATCATAGAGACATGTTGCATATTTCTCTTATACAATTTTGGCATATACATTCTTCCCTTTCAATTAAGTGATTGATTTCATTTAACAAGATCTCGATTGTCGAAACAACAACTCGTGTTTTATGTTTATTATCATGTGCAAGTCATACAATTATAAATGGTTCTGCCTTTATAACTGTTTAAACAATGATGTAGCATTATGCAGTATGTGCTTCTCTTAATTAAACATCCAATAGACAAAGTACTGCCAGTGATATACATATGGCACATGTTGTGGACAATGACAACTGTTTATACGTGTTACCAAATACTTCCAGAATGATTTCATACTGTCTCATCAGACTGGACGTTACTCATACACAGTCTGTGTCAAATAACATTTTGTAAAGATAGTTATAACAGTCGAACAGGAAATGTATTAAAGGGCATAATCAATCAAAAGCACGCACGGAAAAAACAATAATTATAAAGATGAATAAAAGGCAAGACATGACGTCACAAACATAACAGAGTTGACATATTTAATAAAACTTTTTTGAAACTTGTCTTATCCGAGACATGTTAACTAATATATAATATGTTGAATACACATATATTAAGTATAATAATACAGATACAGATTGAAGTATTGTGCAACCACCATACTATGTTATGATTGTTTCGCAGTTTAGTATATAACAAATTCAGAAAATATAAAACATAAATGAATAGCAGTAGTCTTTATTTGTATAAACAGTAAAAACATCACAAACGTATAACAATAAATACAAATATACCTGTATTACGTATATACCATTTTGAACTGTAATATGTTAACTGATATTTACGTGTTAAACCATACAATATAAAACTGCCTCTTGGGTTTAGTAACTTGTTTTGAAGACATGTTCTCAAGTACGCATATAAATCACAGTTGAGAAGAAAAAAATTAGATTGTCAACAATAATTTGTAACACTGTCTATATATTTGATTCTTTCTGGTATTTGCATGATAACAAGAAGTTCTATTTCGATAAGAAGTAACATAGCTCTCCGAATTGGGTCAAAATAGATTGAACACATTTTCTCAGGTTGGGATCAGCGCAATAAATATGACCAAGCAGTAATCATGTTTTTAACTTTACAGCATGCCATGTTTCATTTCATTTTCTAATTTAAACATATTTTGTCTATAGCACACTATATATTACGACCCCAAGACATTAATTAAGGGTTTAATGTATTTTTATCTGCGTTCATCGGAAAAAAACTGCATTTGTTATCACACAGCTTAACACAATGTGATGAGAATTCGGGCATTATGTTAAGCTGTATGATGACAATTGAATTTATTTTCCGATGAAGGCAGATAAAAATATATTAAACCCTTATAATTGCAATTACTGTCCTAAAAGTTCTTATTTTCTTTATTTATTAAAACAAATTATTACAATAAATACGGGTTGCTGTTGTTTTTACGCACACTCTATGAATGGCGGATGAAAGTAGTTCATTGGTCATTGTAAAATGAGCGTAGCTTAAATCGATCATGGGATTGACCTTTAACCATTCGCATTGTTTGTATTAACTAAATGTTCGAGGGACTGCAATTATCTATATAATATAACAAACACACATATTATCATGCAAAACGCTTTGTTTTGAACGTTAGGCATTATTATTATGATATGGTATATATGCAAGTTGTATAGAAAACATTAACGTGACGCGGTGCGATTTAAAACACCAATAATAGCAATAAGTTAATAAATCATCATTTGCTGTTTAAGCAGACGATGTCATAATGTTGATTGGTTTGAGATTGCTTCCAATTAGCAAGCAATGTGGCATTTCGGATGCATGAAGTATCAATTTAGCAAGCAATGTGGCATTTCGGATGCTTGAAGTATCAATAGTATCTTATTTCCAATACTAACTATATCCCCAAATTCTCAATAAATATCATATTTAGTCTTTAGTTATTAATGTTCGTAAAACTGGAAACCTTAGTTGCATGTCATAAGAAATAATTAAACTTGTGAACAACCTCAAGCCCCTGCGTTATTTGTTGCAAATGAGGAAATAGAGTTTAAACTGTATCCTTTCGAATAATACTCGTCACGTTATTTATCTGCTGTTTGAATCTCTGATAGACTCGTTAAAATCAGAATACAACTGCAAACAAACAATACACATTTCAGATAATTTTAATATTAAGATGTTCATTGAACTTCACGTGGACATTTCAATATCAATGTCAAAAACAGTTCTTCAAGATCTTAAAAAGGGACATAATGAGACAAGCTTATTGTGGGTAATAATTATTTCCAAGTGTGGTAATGTATAACGACTTTCTCTAATACTACGTCGTGCTATTTAAGAAGAGATACATTTCATGACGAAAGTCATTGAACGAGTCAAACAATTAGGGCTAGAATTTCGAATCCGTCCGCCACCTATTCAACATTTTTCTATCTACTTTCTTTACTTTTTTTAGTTTGCATCAGGGTTAGGATTACGGTTATGGTTAGTAGGATTAGGGTTAGAGTTAGGGTTAGGGTAGGGAAGGGTACGGTTATGATTAGTATATTCCACACTATGTTGTAAATGAGTAATTCATATTTTTAAATAGTGGCGGACCAATTCTAAAAGCGCTCCACAATAAAAAATAAGTCGCAATTCGCACAGAGAAAACAAAAGAAATTTCTTTTAAAAGAAAAAGGAGAAATGAGCGTTAAGTCGGCAAATCAGAAAACGGAAACAATCAATATGGAGGCAACATCAACAATCAATATGGAGGCAACATCAGCAATCAATATGGAGGCAACATCAACGAATTTAGCCAAATGACCCAAAATAGGCCTAGCTTACAATGAATGAAACGATTAACACTACTGAAAATAAGACACAGTTAATACTCTAGAAAAGCTTGAAGAAATAAGTATAGGAACTCCTCAATACATCATGAACAGAACAAAAATAAAACAGATAAAAGGCTTAATTATTGTAAAGGTAAAACGTATAAGAAAGGAAGAAGAATTATATGAGAAAATAATTAATATGTCAGAAACTAAGCAAACGTTAAGAACGAGCCACATCCTATACTCTTAAACCGCCTGACCTATACAATCAGCAAAACTCTGTCTGAAGAATCTTAATGAAACACACTCACGTCAGCAATCACCTTTAATGTGGCGACATCTTTGGTCTGATGTATCGCTTATACAAGCCCGATTTAATATAGATGACGAAATATGTAATAGATATAATGTCGTTTAACGACGAGTAAATATAACGGACAATTTAAATCCGTGAGTGGAAACTAGTCCATACTATTTTCTGTAGTATCTAACTTAAACATATTCTACATCTTTATATTCTGAGCAAAAAATAAAACAGTACCCACGGTTATTAATGTTGGTATTTCCATTGACCAGTTTTTAAAGTATAAAAGCGGGTTTAAAAGTCGAAATTGACATTCACAGAACAGTCAGCCAAAAACACGCATAACAAGCCAACGACAATTACAAGTAAAAAGCAAAGAATGGGACACCAACAAGATAAAAGGCTAAGACATTAAGTGCGTTTTGCCTAGTATGTGGTTTGCTTTTCTTTCCGTTCATATCGTTATCATCAAAGATAAAAAGCAGCATGTCGGTCCCGCCCTCTGATAGCATCAAAAAATATGCCTCATGCCATCGCCCCTTAGCGTGCTATTCGGCTTAACGCAGACGGCATAACATTATTCTGTATAACATACTGTAAAACATCTCCAGCGTGTAACAAACAATTAATGTCCCGGAATCCTAGCTTTGGATTTCCAAGGATCTAAATGACATCTTTCTAATTAACAGCTACCGCTTTATCGAATTATACGGACGTTTGATAAGATGATATTTGTAATTGATGCATAGGAACAGCTGCTTCACTCCAAAATCTCATCACAAAACAGTCTTACTTGTTCTTGAAAACCGAGTAAAAACGTATTTACCTAGGACATACTTATTCGACTCCGGATAATAAACGTCGAATTTCTGTTACTATTCTGACGTTATGTTATCAAGATGTTGCATTTAATTTCAGAGATTTTTCGCCAACAGCTGTTTTGTTCTAGTTAGTTTCCGTCTATTTTAATGTTAGAACAGCGAGTAATACATAAACATTGTTGGTTGAACAAAGAGAAGACAAATATTGGAATTTATGACGCATAAATAGCTAAGATTATACAGCGAATTTTCAGCTTTCAGGGGACGAGGAAGGTCTCAAAAGCCCCTCTGGATAATTTTCTAGGGCGGGCACCTGAGTGTAACCACCGCCTTTTCACAAGCTAGCTGTATAGCTTCCTCGCATAAAACTCGACGTATTTACGCCATTTACTACATGAACGCAACTGCCATGTGAATGACGTCAATGACATTGTAACCCTTAACCCGCTACATATATATAATGGACTGTTCTTTCTGTGAATTAAGACCATTCCATTTATGTGTCAAAGGGGTGTTTTGGTGGAAATGACTGATCAGGAGACGGACATTGTAAACCCTGATCAGCCTGCGAGTTATCGCAGGATGATATGGATTTACAGTGGACGCAAAGGCTATTATATGCGTGCTTAGCGGGTTAAGGGTTAAATGGTATCCAAGCACAAATAAGTATAAAATGCCCACGCGTTGTTATATCATACTGTAGCCCAACTCATCCATAACGTCTGATTTATCAAAACATAGCCACTACACTGCTTCTAATATCCAATGAATAGTTCTTAATAATTAATATGCTAACACTTACAGCGCATTATACCAAAATCGGTTGCGAGCAATGTTTCGACTGTTTTTAGGAATATCTGCTAATATATGTATGTAAGATGTTACACATATATTGTGTAAATATGCCAGTATATATTTAATCATTGTAAATATTCCACGGGCAGTCTCTTCAGGAGACCCCTTATTATTTCTATTTACACTCCATTATTACTATTAATAAAAAAACTACTACGTCATTGTGTGAAATATTCTGCTGATAGTTGATCTCAAATAAACACATGCTAAACGGTTGAACTCAGTTTTAAAACTCAACAATTACTCCGATTTCCCTGTAATTGAACATAAAACTGATGTCTTTTAATGTCAGAAGTTCCACTGTGCAAACGTATTACTGTACAGCCTTTGTGTTTTATTTCTGTATCCTGTACAATTGCCATTTATTTGTTCACAGAACACTTGTCTCCATGCCTACCAAATCGATTTGTTGGTGCCTTAACCAAATTTTTGCAAGTCACCGTTGGAATTAGCCTTTAGGTAGTTCAATTTGGTTAATTGCTTTGAAACCCGATGTAATAAATAATACAATTTTAAAAGTGAATTTCGAAAAAAAACTAATTAAAACATAGAATTTTTAAGTCTTAAATGTTGTTAGGACTGAAACATTGGACAAGACACTGTGCGATGATTGGCAATGCATCTCAACTCATTGTGGTGATGAATATCATTAGTATCGTTTTCGTAAAATACAAGACACAATAGGATATATATATATATATAAGATGTTGTGTTTAAATGTAATGTCATATTTTCCCTATGATAATATGATCCGCTTCCAGGGTCGAGGGGTTAACGACATTGCGTTGAAAACCTTCTCGCTTCTCACCGCTGCGAGATCAAGTTGTAAATGAGAAAATGTCTATTCTTACGAATGGCGGGAGGTACACAGGTTTACCACCAGTAATTACATATAAACCTTTAAGGTGTAGTCGAATGTAGTTCCTATAATAAAAAGTAATCCCTTCTTTTTTGATGGAAATGGGCATTATAAGTAGCGGAAAACTGCCCATTTCTGTTCGATTTTGTGGTTGTATGTATAAGAAGCGTGGTAATAGGTTTTTCTGGATCACTGATGAACATTTTCGAAATTCCGACTGTATGCTTACACTTTGCATCTATCATTTAAAACTGTACCCTTGACCTGTCTAATAAACAAACAAGAACATACTTACATTTCTTGTGACCCCACCTTTTTTGGAAATTGTTAAAGGCAAATCATTATTATATGGCACTTTATTATTGTGGTCAATTGGGAAAATAATTAGTAGTTTCATACCTACAGCACTGGTTCTACCGAGGAAAAAAGGGATGGTACCACAAAACAATCAAGCATCATATGTGGTCTAAAGGGTGCGAAAAATAACGTAAAACAACATTCAAACAAATTCAATTCTTTGATAATATAGAACACTTTATTTTCACAAGCTTTTCAATAATTATGTTAACCTTAGACTATATCAGTATGTTATTAACTTGTAACAGTTAGTATTATAATGATGGGAGATGAAATTGTTTGCACCTAAGCTTTATATAGAACGTTCACAATTTACTGATTAAAATGAGTGAAAACATAACACGAAAGCAATGATCAAGCAAAATATCCAGCAACTGAATAAATAGAGAATATTATGTCAGTGCCTTTTACTATCAAGTTTATTAGTCGAGGCTTAGAAAACGAAAAATGGCTCGGCGCCATTCTTCGTTTTCGTGCCGAGCCTAATAAACTTGATAGTAAAAGGCACTGACATAGTATTCTATTTATCATGTGGATTATCCATATTTTCTGTATGAATTACTTTTATTACCTATTTCTCAGAATGGTACGCCTATCGAGGACATCGCCATGTTGTTTTTTTTTGTTTGTTTTATGACGCCAGGCAACGTTACGTGCATGACGACAGATAACGTTACGTACAATGAACGCCGGGGATTCCGCATTGATTTGCTCTATTGGTCAGTGCGTAATTAAAGCAAAATTTAATAGGTCACCCCTTTATTAGGCAGAAAAGTGCATATCTGCATGATAAAACATGATTTCTACACAATTATATACCACAAACAGATTAAAACACAACGAATGACAATTTGTAAATGTACAACCGTTTAATATACTCATCAACAAAAAATAATACCCCCTTTTTAATGGTATTCCAATAGGATAGATGTTTAGGGCGTAGGACATTAGAACAGCGCTTTAATTAAACCATGCTTGATGTTTTTAAGCACTCTTCACTGAGTACTACATATTCCTTTAAACAGTTTACACTTTTTTATGGATGCTATGGAAACCTTAAAGTGAGTTAATTTGATGGTTTTTGATAATGAAAAGCTGCTACCTACACAATCGTTGTTGTGTTTTTCTGTGATATTTTCGTAACAACGTATAGAGAATATTGTCTTGGACAAATTGAGGAAGCGTTTGTAGATTTTATGTGTTTTTACCAAACAAAAATGCATGGTTTAAGAAAAAGGGTGATAACTCCCTTGTGTAATGAACTTTTCAAAGAAATATTATTTTTGGAAAGAAAAGGGGTACCTTTTATTTTAGCTCAGTATACATTTCAAAAAGTATCTAAACGAGTGTATCGCCTTAGTACAGCAAAGATTTTACAGGGACAATCTTGATTTTTTAAAAACTTACGGCCTTTTCCACATAACTTGCATGGTTTCAATAATTATAAAGAAAAGTATAACTGTTGGGAATATTGCACCAGTAATATATTTAAACCTATGGCGGAATAAGAAGAAAAATATGAGGACTAATTTGTTTATTTAATTATATGTAACCAGGTTTAATGTCAAAATAATACTGGATTTATAAACGCCAGCGCCAATGTTAATGCGCGATAACAATTTCAAGACTGCTATATGTCTCGTTAATTATTTCAATGAAAAGAAAAGAACAACAACAAAAAAACAAGAACCCCCCCACCCCCACTTTCAATAAAAAAAAAGAATAAATTAGCGAAAACAAACACTATCAGTTATTGCACTGGTACGGCGAACCCATACTGATCCAGTGTATCGTAAAGGCCGGACTTGTTAATATAACCCACATGTTTTATATATTCAAAACTGTATAAGTTTTTTTTAACGTTCATATTGTTCAATTTGAAATAATTCATGAAAACAATTTAGTTTTAATCGGGACTATTTTACTACAACAATAATACGTACATAGGTCTCCTTAATCGGAACGCATTTAAGACATTTCAAACCGAAGCTCTATAGCAGAAAATTACTAAAAAAAAATACTCATTGAAATAAAAATTGGAATCATTTAATATAGGTCTATATTTTATCTTTGCAGATCACGCAAAAGGATTTATTATAAACATCGTCATAACTTTTTTTGAATAATCACGTGACCTAACCGTTCGCCCTACTTCCTTTGACGTTGACATAGTCAAATGAGGAACGAATGTACTCTGGGTAGAGATTGGGCTAGTAACTTAGACTTTCAGCTGTATTTTGGCGAGTATAAAAAAAATAAATAAATGATATTGAGTATTTATCACTTTTCGACACAATCCAAAATACAACTGAAACTTCAAGCTATTAAAAGTATTTATGTATCATGCAAATTGTTTTAAATTAAATTAGTGACCTGAAAAACAACAGCAATAAAAATAACTGCTCAGGTCAAACTACAAATGACGGATCTGTTGTCAAGGGAAGTAACTTTGTCAAAGGTATTTAGGTATATATATTGATAATATATAAGAAACATTTTCCTTTGATACTGTATTGCATTCCAAAATTGATAAGTATAAATACATAGTGTGTAAATATATAGTTCAAATGGTTGATTCCTGACTGTTTTAGTCATCACAAAGTATCCAATTAGTCATCACAAAGTACCCAATTAGTCATCACAAAGTACATAAGTCATCACAAAGTACCCAATTAGTCATCACAAAGTACCCAATTAGTCATTACAAAGTACCAAATTAGTCATCAGAAAGTACCCAATAAGCATAATACAGCAGTTGGGTGGAGAATATAGGAATAAGCAGTAAGTGTATAGTAGAAATATTAGTTGCATGGTAAATAATAAATACACGCATTGCAAGTTCAGAATATGATTTCAATGGTAATGTTCTTCCGAAAAGATAAAGACTGAATGATGCAACGACGTTATCAAAACAAATATCGGAATGTTATCACTACTAGACAATAAAAGCATCAGTTCTCTGGAAAGAATGTTACGCTCGATACATTTGGTGAAATGGAATTGCTCTGAAATAGTGAATGGTGTTTCTGTATACATGCAGTCTCACAGTCTAATTGCATTTATCACACCCATGACCAACAACTATGAAAATGAGGGTCAATCATCGTTCGTTCATTTCCGTTCAGCTCGGTTAAGCTCGGTGTGCACTTGATTGCCTCGTCAGTTTCCGTAACCGTTTAAAATACCGGATTACTGAAATCGGCGAAGTAGTTCCGTTCTAAGGTATTTAGTTGAAACGTTGTTAATAACTTTAAGTTAAGTTCAGAACAGAATTATGACCGTTGTTTACCTATATGTTATTGTTTGTTTTAATATAAGTATACCATTTGTCAGCATATCTCTAAAACTCTTTAAAGAATTCAATGAAACATATATATTTACTGACATAGACAGACATCATAGAGACATGTTGCATATTTCTCTTATACAATTTTGGCATATACATTCTTCCCTTTCAATTAAGTGATTGATTTCATTTAACAAGATCTCGATTGTCGAACCAACAACTCGTGTTTTATGTTTATTATCATGTGCAAGTCATACAATTATAAATGGTTCTGCCTTTATAACTGTTTAAACAATGATGTAGCATTATGCAGTATGTGCTTCTCTTAATTAAACATCTAATAGACAAAGTACTGCCAGTGATATACATATGGCACATGTTGTGGACAATGACAACTGTTTATACGTGTTACCAAATACTTCCAGAATGATTTCATACTGTCTCATCAGACTGGGCTTACTCATACACAGTCTGTGTCAAATAACATTTTGTAAAGATAGTTTTAACAGTCGAACAGGAAATGTATTAAAGGGCATAATCAATCAAAAGCACGCACGGAAAAACAATAATTATAAAGATGAATAAAAGGCAAGATATGACGTCACAAACATAACAGTGTTGACATATTTAATAAAACTTCTCTGAAACTTGTCTTATCCGAGACATGTTAACTAATATATAATATGTTGAATACACATAAATTAAGCATAATAGTACAGATACAGATTGAGGTATTGTGCTACCACCATACTATGTTATGATTGTTTCGCAGTTTAGTATATAACAAATTCAGAAAATATAAAATATAAATGAATAGCAGTAGTCTTTATTTGTATAAACAACAAAAACCTCACACACGTATAACAACAAAAACAAATATACCTGTATTACTTATATACCATTTTGAACTGTAATATGTTAACTAATATTTACGTGTTAAACCAGATAATATAAAACTGTCTCTTGGGTTTATTAACTTCTTTTGAAGACATGTTCTCAAGTACGCATATAAATCACAGTTGAGAAAAAAATTTAGATTGTCAACAATACTTTGTAACACTGTCTATATATTTGATTCTTTCTGGTATTTGCATGATAACAAGAAGTTCTATTTCGATAAGAAGTAACATAGCTCTCCGAATTGGGTCAAAATAGATTGAACACATTTGCTCAGGTTGGGATCAGCGCAATAAATATGACCAAGCAGTAATGATGTTTTTAACTTTACAGCATGCCATGTTTCATTTTATTTTCTAATTTAAACATACTTTGTCTATAGCACACTATATATTACGACCCCAAGACATTAATTAAGGGTTACTGTATTTTTATCTGCGTTCCTCGGAAAAAAACTGCAATTGTCATCACACAGCTTAACACAATGTGATGATAATTCGGGCATTATGTTAAGCTGTGTTATGACAATTGCATTTATTTTCCGATGAAGGCAGATAAAAATACATTAAACCCTTATAATTGCAATTACTGTCCTAAAAGTACTTATTTTCTTTATTTATTAAAACAAATTATTACAATAAATACGGGTTGCTGTTGTTTTTACGCACACTCTGAAAGTAGTTCTTCGTACAGGTCATTGTAAAATGAGCGTAGCTTAAATCGACCATGTGATCGTCCTTTAACCAATCACATTGTTTGTATTATCTTAATGTTCGAGGGACTGCAATTATCTATATAATATAACCAATTCAATGTTCAATTCACCAACACACATATTATCATGCAAAACGCTTTGTTTTGAACGTTACGCATACTTATTAATTATGATATGGTATATATGCAAGTTGTATAGAAAACATTAACTTGACGCGGCGCGAATTAAAACACCAATCACAGCAATAAGTTAACAAATCATCATTTGCTGTTTAAGCAGACGATGTTATAATGTTGATTGGTTTGAGATTGCTTGCAATTAGCAAGCAATGTGGCATTTCGGATGCTTGAAGTATCAATTTAGCAAGCAATGTGGCATTTCGGATGCTTGAAGTATCAATAATATCTTATTTCCAATACTAACTCTATCCCCAAATTCTCAATAAATATCATATTTAGTATTATTAACTTTGGTTATTAATGTTCGTAAAACTGGAAACCTTAGTTCCATGTCATAAGAAATAATTAAACTTGTAAACAACCTCAAGCCCCTGCCTTATTTGTTGCAAATGAGGAAACAGAGCTGCTTTAAAGGGACACATGGCAATCTTGAGTTTTATATCAGGCATTACAATTAGTACAGCGATTTATTAATCCTGTATCATTTTGACTTTAAAACGGTTTGCATATAATTAAATAAAAAATTGAGAATTCTGTTTCCTTTATTATTCTACACATGTTTTAAATATATTATTGGTGCAATATTATCAAAAGTCAATAATATGCAAAAACAATTTGCTTTGAACTATTCTAACAATTAATATTAATGATTGAACAAATTCAAAATAAGAGGAAAACTAACGGGACGCCGTGAGTTTTTAAAAAATTAAGATTGCCATGTGTCCCTTTAAACTGTATCCTTTCGAATAATACTGGCCACGTTATTTATCTGCTGTTTGAATCTCTGATAGACACGTTAAAATCAAAATACAATTGCAAACAAATAATACACATTTCAGATAATTTTAATATTAAGATGTTCATTGAACTTCACGACATTTCAATATCAATGTCAAAAACAGTTCTTCAAGATCTTGAAAAGGGACATAATGTGACAAGCTTATTGTGGGTAATAATTAATTCCAAGTGTGGTAATGTATAACGACTTCCCCTAATACTACGTCATAAAAAGAGATACATTTCATGACGAAAGTCATTGAAAGAGTCAAACAATTAGGGCAAGACTATAGAATCCGTCCGCCACCTATTCTACATTTTTTCTATGTACTTTCTTTACGAGTTTAGTTTGCATCCGGGTTAGAATTAGGGTTGGGTTTGTAGGATTAGGGTTAGCGTTAGGGTTAGGGTAGGGTAGTATAGGGTTAGGGTTAGTATATTCCACACTATGTTGTAAATATGTAATTCATATCTTTAAATAGTGGCGGACCAATTCTAAATTAGAAATAAGTCGCAATTCGCACAGAGAAAACAAAAGAAACTTCTTTTAGAAGAAAAAAGAAAAATGAGTGTTAAGTCGGCAAATCAGAAAACGGATACAATCAATATGGAGGCAACATCAACAATCAATATGGAGGCAACATCAACAATCAAAATGGAGGCAACATCAACAATCAATATGGAGGCAACATCAACAATCAATATGGAGGCAACATCAACAATCAATATGGAGGCAACATCAACAATCAATATTGAGGCAACATCAACAATCAATATGGAGGCAACATCAACAGTCAATATGGAGGCAACATCAACAATCAATATGGAGGCAACATCAACAATCAATATGGAGGCAACATCACCAATCAATATGGAGGCAACATCAACAATCAATATGGAGGCAACATCAACAATCAATATGGAGGCAACATCACCAATCAATATGGAGGCAACATCAACAATCAATATGGAGGCAACATCAACAATCAATATGGAGGCAACATCACCAATCAATATGGAGGCAACATCAACGAATTTAGCCAAATGACCCAAAATAGGCCTAGCTTATAATGAATGAAACGATTAACACTACTAAAAATAAGACACAATTAATACTCTAGAAAAATTGAAGAAATAAGTATAGGAACTCCTCAATACATCATGAACAGAACAAAAATAAAACAGATACAAGGCTTAATTATTGTAAAGGTAAAACGTATAAGAAAGGAAGAAGAATTGTAAGAGAAAATAATTAAATTGTCAGAAACTAAGCAAACGTTAAAAACGATCCACATCCTATACTCTTAAACCGCTTAACCTATACAATCAGCAATACTCTGTCTGAAGAATCTTAACGACACACACTCACGTCAGCACAGCAGTCACATTTAATGTGGCAACATCTTTGGTCTGATGTATCGCTTATACAAGCCCGATTTGTTATAGATGACGAAATATATAATAGATATAATGGACAATTTAAATGAGTGGAAACTCGTCCATATTATTTTCTGTAGTATCTAAGTTAAACATATTCTACATCTATATATTCTGAGCAAAAATAAAACAGTACTCACGGTTATTAATGTTGGTATTTCCATAGGCCAGTTTTAAAAGTATAAAAGCGGGTTTAAAAGTCGAAATTGACATTCACAAAACAGTCAGCCAAAAACACGCATAACAAGCAAACGACAATTACAAGCGAAAAGCAAAGTATGGGACACCAACAAGATAAAAGGCTAAGACAAGTGCGTTTTGCTCAGTATGTGGTTTGCTTTTCTTTCCGTTCTTACCGTTATCATAAAAGAAAAAAAGCAGCATATCGGTACCGCCCTCTGATAGCATCACATGCCATCGCCCCTTAGCGTGCTTTTCGGCTTAACGCAGACGGCATAACACTATAATTCTGTATAACATACTGTAAAACATCTCCATCGTGTAACAAACAATTAATGTCCCGGAATCCTAGCGTTGGATTTCCAAGGATCTAACTGACATCTTTCTAATTAACAGCTACCGCTTAATCGAATTATATGGACGTGTGATAAGATGATATTTGTAATTGATGCATAGGAACAGCTGCTTCCCTCCAAAATCTCATTACATAACAGTCTAACTTGTTCTTGAAAACCGAGTAAAAACGTATTTACCTAGGACATATATATTTGACTCCGGATAATAAACGTCGAATTTCTGTTACTATTCTAACGTTATGTTATCAAGATGTTGCATTTAATTTCAGAGATTTTTCGCCAACAGCTGTTTTGTTCTAGTTATTTTCCGTTTATTTTAATGTTAGAACAGCGAGTAACAAATAAACAAGGTTGGTTGAACAAAGAGAAGACAAATATTGGAATTTATGGTCGCACAAATAGATAAGATCATACAGCGAATTTCCAGCTTTCAGGGGAGGAGGAAGGCCTCAAAAGCCCCTCCGGACAATTTTCTAGGGCGGGCACCTGAGTGTAACCACCACCTTTCCACAAGCTAGCTGTATGGCTTCCTCACATAAAACTCGACATATTTACGCCATTTACTACATAAACGCAACTGGCATGTGAATGACGTCAATGACATTTTAACCCTTAACCCGCTACATATATATAATGGTCTGTTCTTTGTTTGAATTAAGACCATTCCATTTATGTGACAAAGGGGTGTTTTGGGGGAAATGACTGATCTGGAGACGGACATTGTAAACCTTGATCAGCCTGCGAGTTATCGCAGGATGATATGGGTTTACAGTGGACGCAAAAGGCTATTATATGCGTGCTTAGCGGTTAAATTTATAAGGGTTAAATGGTATCCAAGCACATGGAGCGCTATGGTCTAGTGGTAGAGCGTTGGACCCATGATCCAAAAGTCGTGGTTTCGATTCCCGTCATTGCCATATGCGTTGTGTCCCTGAGCAAGACACTTTATCTGCATTGCTTAGTACTGGTTCTACCCAGGAAGACATCGAGAGTGATTCAAATAAGGTCATAGAGCTTTCGTTACAATCGATGTAAAATAAATAAGTTTAAACTAAACTAAGCACAAACAAGTATAAAATGCCCACGCGTTGTTATATCATACTGTAGCCCAACTCATCAATAGCGTCTGATTAATCAAAACATAGACACTTCTCTGCTTCTAATATCCAATGAATAGTTCTTAATAATTAATATGCTAACACTTACAGCGCATTATACCAAAATCGGTTGCGAGCAATGTTTCGACTGTTTTTAGGAATATCTGCTAATATATGTATGTACGATGTTACACATATATTGTGTATATATGCCAGTATATATTTAATTGTAAATATTCCACGGGCAGTCTCTTCAGGAGACCCCTTATTATTTCTATTTACACTCCATTATTACTATTAATAAAACAACTACTACATCATTGTGTGAACTATTCTGATCTCAAATAAACACATGCTAAACAGTTGAACTCAGTTTTAAAACTCAACAATTACTCCGATTTCCCTGTAATTGAACATAAAACTGATGTCTTATAATGGCAGGAGTTCCACTGAGTAAATGTATAACTGTACAGCTTTTGTGTTTTATTTCTGTATCCTGTACAATTGTGCACAGAACACTTGTCTCCATGCCTAGCAAATCGATTAGTTGGTGCATTACCCACATTTTTGCAAGTCACCGTTGGAATTAGCATTTAAGTAGTTCAATTTGGTTAATGGCTTTGAAACCCGATATTATCAATTATACAATTTTAAAAGTGAATTTCGTAAAAAACTAATTAAAACTAATAGAATTTTAAAGTCTTAAATGTTGTTAGGACTGAAACATTGGACAAGACAATGTACGATGATTGGCAATGCATCTCAACTCATTGTGGTGATGAATAACATTAGTATCGTTTTCGTAAAATACAAGACACAATAGTATATATATATATATATATAAGATGTTGTGTTTAAATGTAATGTCATATTTTCCCTATGATAATATGATCCGCTTCCAGGGTCGAGGGGTTAACGACATTGCGTTGAAAACCTTCTCGCTTCTCACCGCTGCGAGATCAAGTTGTAAATGAGAAATGTCGATTCTTACAAATGGCGGGAGGTACACAGGTTTACCACCACTAATTACATATAAACCTCCAAGGTGTAGTCGTATGTAGTTCCTATAATAAAAAGTAATCCCTTCTTTTTTGATGGAAATGGGCATTATAAGTAGCGGAAAACTGCCCATTTCTGTTCGATTTTGTGGTTGTATGTATAAGAATCGTGTTAATAGGTTTTACTGGATCACTGATGAACATTTTCGAAATTCCGACTGTATGCTTACACTTTGCAACCATCATTGAAAACTGTACCCTTGACCTGTTGTAGTCGTATGTAGTTCCTATAATAAAAAGTAATCCCTTCTTTTTTGATGGAAATTGGCATTATAAGTAGCGGAAAACTGCCCATTTTTGTTCGATTTTGTGGTTGTATGTATAAGTATCGTGTTAATAGGTTTTACTGGATCACTGATGAACATTTTCGAAATTCCGACTGTATGCTTACACTTTGCAACCATCATTGAAAACTGTACACTTGACCTGTTTAGTAAACAAACAAGAACATACTTACAGGTCTTGTGACCCCACCTTTTCTGGAAATCGTTAAAGGCAAATCATTAATATGTTGAACTTTAACATTGGTGTCTATGGGGAAAATAATTAATAGTTTCATACCTGCAGCACTGGTTCTACCGAGGAAAAAAGGTATAGTACCACAAAACAATCAAGCATCATATGTGGTCTAAAGAGTGCGAAAAATGACGTAAAACACCATTCAAACAAATTCAAATCTTTGATAATATAGAACACTTTATTTTCACACGCTTTTCAATAATTATGTTAACCTTATACTATATCAGTAGGTTATTAACTTGTAACAGTTAGTGTTATAATGACGGGAGATGAAATTGCTTGCACCTAAGCTTTATATAGAACGTTCACAACTTACGAAAAGCAATGATACAGCAAAATTTCAAGCAACGGAATATAACATGATTTCTACACAATTATATACCACTAACAGATTAAAACACAATGAATGACAATTTGTAAATGTACTAACGTTTAATATACTCATCAACAAAAAATAGTACCCCTTTTTTAATGGTATTCCAATAGGATAGATTTTTAGGGCGTAGGACATTAGAGCAGCGCTTTAATTAAACCATGCTTGATGTTTTTAAGCACTCTTCACTGTGTACTACATATTCCTTTAAACAGTTTATAATTTTTTATGGATGCTATGGAAACCTTAAAGTGAGGTAATTTGATGGTTTTTGATAATGAAAAGCAGCTACCTACACAATCTTTGTTGTGTTTTTCTGTGATATTTTCGAAACAACGTAAAGAGAATATTGTCTTGGACAAATTGAGGAAGCGTTTGTAGATTTTATGTTTTTACCAAAAATGCAAGGTTTAAGAAAAAGGGTGATAACTCCCTTGTGTAATGAACTTTTCAAAGAAATTTTTTTTGGAAAGAAAGGGGGTACTTTTTGTTTTAGCTCAGTATACATTTCAAAAAGTGTCTAAACGAGTACTGCAAAGATTTTACAGGGACAATCTTGATTTTTGGAAAACTTACGGCCTTTTCCACATAACTTGCATGGTTTCAATAATTATAAAGAAAAGTATAACTGTTGGGAATATTGCACCAGTAATATATTTAAACCTATGGCGGAATAAGAAGAAAAAAATGAGGACTAATTTGTTTATTTAATTATATGTAACCAGGTTTAATGTCAAAATAATACTGGATTAATGAACGCCAGCGCCAATGTTAATGCGTGATAACAATTTCAACTTGAAGACTGCTATATGTCTCTTTAATTATTTCAACGAAAAGAAAAGAACAACAAAAAAACCCAAGAAAAACAAAAAGACCACCCCCCCCCCCCCCACCCACACATTAAAAGAAAAGAAGAAATAAGCGAAAACAAACACTATCAGTTATTGCACTGGTACGGCGAACCCATACTGATCCAGTGTATCGTAAAGGCCGGACATGTCGATATAACCCACATGTTTTATATATTCAAAACTGTATAAGGTTTTTTAACTTTCATATTGTTCAATTTGAAATAATGCATGAAAACAATTTATTTAGTTTTAATCGGGACTATTTTACTAAAACAATAATACGTACTTAGGTCTCCTCAATCCTCAATCGGAACGCATTTTAAACATTTTAAACCGAAGCTCGATAGCAGAAAATTACTAAAAAAAATTACTCATAGAAATAAAAATTGAAATTATTTAATATAGGTCTATATTTTATCTTTGCAGATCACGCAAAAGGATTAATTATAAACATCGTCATAACTTTTTTGAATAATCACGTGACCTACAACTGAAACTTCAAGTTATTAAAAGTATTTATGTATCATGCAAATTGTTTTAAATAAAATAAGTGACCTGAAAAACAACAACAATAAAAATAACAGCTCAGGTTAAACTACAAATGACGGATATGTTGTCAAGGGAAGTAACTTTGTCAAAGGTATTTAAGGACATATATTGATAATATATAAGAAACATTTTCCTTTGATACTGTATTGCATTCCAAAATTGATAAGTATAAATACATAGTGTGTAAATATATAGATGAAATGGTTGATTCCCGACTGTTTTAGTGATCACAAAGTACCCAATTAGTCATCACAAAGTACCCAATTAGTCATCACAAAGTACCCAATTAGTCATCACAAAGTACCCAATTAGCATAAGTTCAGAATATGATTTCAATGGTAATATTCTTCCGAAAAGATAAAGACTTAATGATGCAACGACGTTATTAAAAGAAATATCGGAATGTTATCACTACTACACAATAAAAGCATCAAAGACCTCTGGAAAAAATGTTACGCTCGATACATTTGGTGAAATGGCATTGCTCTGAAATAGTGAATGGTGTTTCTGTATACATGCAGTCTCACAGTCTAATTGCATTTATCACATCTCTTGCGCTGTGGCAGTGTAATAAACCCATGTCCAACAAATATGAAAATGAGGGTCAATCATCGTTCGTTCCTTTCCGTTCAGCTCGGTTCAGCTCGGTGTGCACTTGATTGCCTCGTCAATTTCCGTAACCGTTTAAAATACCGGATTACTGAAATCGGCAAAGTAGTTCCGTTGTTCAGAGGCGTTACGGAGAAGAACATACGACGTCGAAATACAAACATACGACGTCATTATACAAACATACGACGTCATAACCGATAACGTTATATATAGTAAGCTACAATAATAATGTTCCTTATGATACACTTTATGAGTTATGTGATCAGTAGAATCTCACATTCGTTCCTATTTAATACTGAATTGATTCAACTGTTTGAATAAAACTGACATGATAGCCGAGCATCATGTAATTTTAGCAAACTCGTTTAACACATTCAAATATTAAATAGGCACGCTATTTACAATGGAGAAAACATATTCACATAGATATATTTGAATACGATTACAGAACATTCGAAACATATCGACCACAGTGTGTGCGTCAGCGATTTTCCGAAATTGTATATAAGATTAACTTTATTTATATCTATTAGCCAGCCTGTAAATGCAATACTGTGCTTTCTTATATTTCGTGCTAATCAAGAAAAACATTCGTGTACATATATATAAACCCATAAAAGAACATGTTGTTATTCTATAGTAATATATTTCACTGAAGCCAGTATTTTAAAACTACTCTACTGGTATATGAGTATGTATGAGATTGAATGTAGTGTGTTATTAGTCGTTTGTCGACTCATAATATCTAAAAAAAAAAGTTTTCATTACATGAACCAGTCAGCATGCCAAACCATAGCGTCTTACACGTCTAATTCGCAGATAAATATACATACCAATAAAAACTTGGACATTCTGAACTTTTAAGATTTTTTTTAATACAATACATGTTTTATGTTCAAGGCATTTTAATAGTAAAATTGCTCTTTCATCTGGTTAACCATGGACGTAGCACTGTGCAAAAATATTATTATTCTCTGCTACTCTTAATTATTAACCAGATAAGCACGACTATAATAGCATTTGCGTCCATTGTAAACCCAAATCAGCCTGCGAATACATGGTTTACAATGTCCGACTGCTGATAAGTCATTTCCCCCAAAACATACATTTGTCACATTGTATGAACTATAGCCATTGTTTTTATGAAGTCGGATGTGGTTAATTGTGTTAGTGGATAAGCCTGTGAAAGGTATGGGTGTTTTTGTTGTTTTAGTGATTAGAATGAGAGTGTGAATATTTGTAGAAATTAGATTGTACAATTTAGGAACACAGAAAATAAATCCTGGTTGAAAAGGACTTTCGTTTGAGTGTATATATATATATATGCTTACAGTGTTTTAAGTCGTAAGATGACCCTACTGGCGGTAACACACATAAATGGAATGGTCTTAATTCAAAGAAAGAACAGTCCATTATATATATATATTATGTAGCGGGTAAAGGGTTAATAATCCGATTGTCTACACAGTTAAATATAAACACATACTGAAGCAAGACATTATGATTGTGTATAATTTAGTTAATATACGTATAACGTGCTTAAAATACTTTTACGCATGTATGGCTATAGTTCATAATTAAAAGTATAACACATACTCAGTACATTTGAACACGCACGAATTTTTATTTTCGATTACTTTTTGTTCAAATTAAGATCGCATTTTATATTAGTACACAAGTTTCTTTGTCCCACAGGTTAAGATATGGCGATTAACAGTTGCATAATATTCCCTCTACCTTTTCCAGTTAGAACACGTTTTGCACGGGTATTCTAAAATTTCAAAAAATACCGAGTGTTGCGTTTTCAAATGTACTGTGTGTATACAGATTCCAATAGTCAAAGTACTGCCACTGATACCTAGGGTACATAGTGTGGTCAATGGGTACACCATCTGTACATACGTCAGATATTTTCCAGAATGTTCCATATTGTTTCGTCAGACTGGACACTGCTCTTGCACACTCTATATCAAATATGTTTTTGTAAAAAGACATATTGAAATACAATGTTCTTTAAAACTTGTCTTTTCTGACACATGTGTAAACCGACAATCCGTGGTGGTTACGTTAATATCGATGCATTTTGTTACCGCGATAATATCGTATAATTGTTTTGGAGTTTAGTATATGCATGATAATATGTATAACAAGTTCAGAAAACACAAAATACAAATTAAGAGCAGTAGTTTTGATTTAAGTCAATATCAAACTAAATTAAGATCATTCACAGACGTATAACAAATACAAATCCACATGCCTGTATCGTTATTACTATATTTATTGAAAACTATAATTATAGAAATTTGAATTGTTTACTCAATGTCCTACTGTTAAACTCTATACTATAATACTGTCCCTGAGTATATCAACTTCATTCTGAAGAAGTGCTCTTTGGCGCATAGCATTTTGTTAGATACTGGGACCATACGCCACGGGACATGGTGGGGTGGGGGATGTAATAAGTATAAAGGACGCTATGTCCACCGCCATATGCATGCCATCTTCGGTTAACATTCTATACTACTGGGTTTATGAATATAGAGTTCTGTTCAACCCGCGCCTAGGTGGCGTGAGCGGTAGCAAGCACATTTCACTACCGTTCATGAACAGTATCAATCAAACCGATACTGCAATATTTCGTATGTATCGTGTTCTGCCGTTTCCAAAGGTCCACTCTCATACTCTTTTCTATAATACACATATTAATAACAACTGAGAAGAAACATAATCATTGTATCAAGATTAATTTGCTACAATGTCAGTATATATGAGTCTCTCTGGCATTTACATTTTGATAGGAAGCGACATAATTCATCGCATTGCGTGATAACAGACCGAATGTTAACAGTTACATAAGGACCAGTACACCAAACCTGATCAGGCAGTTATCATGTTTCAACATTACTTTGGACATCATGTCGTTTTTCATTTTTATTTTCCAGTTTAAACAAAAATAGTCGCTAGTAGCTATACATTACACCCCAAGAGGCATGGAAATAAATACACCAATCTGCAAAACAATATATCAAATAAGATGGAGTTGCCCGGAAAGGAATTTGAACCAGGGACCTTACGCTTTTATTTGTCTTTTGCTCATTAAGGTAAAACCGCTAGACTACTTGCTTTTGTTGGTAGGTCGTATTAATTTAAACACTAAATATACATGACACAATAACTAGGACAAACACGTGCACAGCTGCTGGTGGCCCTTAACGCGTCAGAGTCGACACATTAACTGATATTAACTCTTGCAAATAAATGAGTCTCGGGGTAAGCAGTTACAATTTGACGAACTTCGTAGAAGTCGGTATACAAATATAGATATAAAAATCAAACAGGAAAAGCAGCATTCAAAGACGACAGTCAACCACAAACACACACAGAAACAAAGAACCAATTTAAAGATGAGCAAAAGGCTAAATAAGACATCACAAACACAAAAGGGTTGACAATAGGGCTACCGCCTTGGAACGGTCGGTGGCTGGGGGTTTAAAGCCAGATATCGATGAATAAACCGTGGGTAACTGCTTATAGGCACTGCAGGTCCGGGCCTATACTTTTCTCACAAGGCCCGGGCAAATAACTTTCTCCCAGATACGAGTATTTTTAAAACGCTCAATATGCCTGTAAAAATGAAGGGTGAATGAGTTAGGTGTTCAAAGTTTTGGATTTTTGTTATAATGTTAAGCCAATAAAATCTTGAAATCTGTTTGTTCCCGGCAGATCCCTCAAACCTCATCAGAATGCACCAGTTTACGCGTAAACCCCACTAGCACCTTAGTACCTGCTCAATTGCTTGGGCTGATCTAATCTTCATACAGGTAACATAAATTGGGATTATATTTCATAAAGATGGAGTTGCCAGGAAAGGAATTTGAACCAGGAACCTTACGCTTTTATTTGTCTTTTGCTCATTAAGGTAAAACCGCTAGACTACTTGCTTTTGTTGGTAGGTCGTAATAATTTAAACACGTAATAGACATGACACAATAACTAGGAAAAACACGTGCACGAAAGTATCAGACGATAAATACAAATTTGGATAAAATTGTTTGAAACTGAATCCATGTTTCAATTTGATAACTTATAGTATAACAACACGCAATGTTAATTTACATGGGCATGTTGCAAGTATATGACATGCTGGATTATATACTGATAGGTCTCGAGGTGGGTCCAAAATAAGTTGTTATTCATCATAATAGGTGGTACTAAATATAGATCTCTAAAGAAGTCTCTATAGGCAGTAGTTAGATGGGTTAGCTGTAAATTATATGGTTTTGTGTTCGAATCTAGTGATAGGCGAAACTGTATTTAATTAATTATACAATGAACAAGACAAAATACAACAAAAATAGTGGTGAAGACAGGATCACCTACTTGGAACGGTCAACAGTAAGGCTCGATAAGAATCGATGTTATGTATACGTAATCCTCGCTATTATCCTGTCTTCAGCCTCTTTAATCGTCCTCATCTCGTTGTGTGGATGTGTGTCCGAATCGGATAAATTTAGATTATGGATGCAAATATCACACCCGCTCTAGAAAAGTTGTTGTAACAGAAGTTTGGTTATCAGATATTAACGTATCAGGTTAAGTGTGAGGTTTGGTGCACCCTAAAACCATGTTTAAACCCACAGCGGATTGTTTTACCACTGACCGTTCCAAGGCGGTAGCCCTATTGTCAACCCATTTGTGTTTGTAATGTCTTATTTGCCCTTTATTCATCTTTAAATCGGTTTTTATTTCTGCGTGTGTTTGTGGTTGACTGTCGTGGTTGGCTGCTTTTCCTGTTCAAATTTTATATTTATATTTATCAGGTTGACGTGTACACTGATACTACGGAAAAACACATTAAATTACATTAATCAGCTTCCAACACTCCTGTGACGTTTTCATAAATCCGCGATAGTCCCACAAGAGTAACTTTGTAATTGTACACTATATTTATTGTCCCTCTCTATTCCCAAGTTGCTGTCTAATAATTATATATATTACCTAACACTAAAAGCATTCATATATATTTTTGCTTATCGCTTTTGAGATCAAACCTAAAACGCTTGTTTAGCGTATCAGATATATTATTGACAGTTTCGACACCCTGGTGGCGGTGGTTCTTTAAACTTACTGATGCCAACACTAATTTCTCTTTTGAACATGTTTTGAAGGGACAATTAAACATGTCCTAGTAATCATTGACTTAAATGGGATACTTGTATTATTTTGATCTTGACTGAAAGGAAAATATAAAGGAAATATAGCATTCAAGGACACGTTTCTACAAACCTCTTATCGAAACAAACAACTGTTACAAGTATAAACTAGAGGCAAGGTATGTGACATCGCAAATTTGTCGACCTGCGAAGTACTTTGCATGTGTATCAAAATGGTACGAATAAATTAATATCTGGTATAGCACTTTTTATTACTTGAGATCTTTTTTTATACCTTTTATACTTCATAAATGTCATAAATGTGTAAAACACCACAATGGAAATCAGTAATGATTATGTTAACACACTAACATTTTCGTTTTTACAAAAGCATGTGCTCAAATGTGTTTCTAGATAGTAAGTGTATGTAAAACATAAGTAAATAAAAAGTGCCAATTTACTTATAAACGACCGCATTAAGAATATATATATAATACGCATCTAAAACAAATGTAGTAAAATCACTAAACGATTCTTGAGATATTATGTTTACAATAAACAATGTAAAATATGTAAGTGTCGTAAGCGAATCGAACAAGAAACCGTTATATATATATTACATGAATGGAAAAATACATGACGACATAAGTATAGTAGGTATTTGTAAACAAAGAGTGTTGTATTTGCACAATGATCGTTATTTCAAGTATGGTTCTGCGAAAATCATTTAGAACTATAAAAGGAGTAAAACAAAACGTTTGATTGAATAAATGCAAGCGGCTTTATCGCCATTACGACAACACCATCAGTGGTGTTACACCTATACAGCAACATATGCCTTGAAAGCGTTTGAGTTAAGCAAAACATCACAAATTATTTGGGAGGTAATTTGTATACGTCTGAACGATGAGATTATCAATCTATATTGCCTTTTTATGTGTATGAGCTTAACCCTAATTTCCCTCAAACTCTACTACGGATATGAAGATATGAACCGGATTTAAACAATGACAATGTCAATACACATTTTGAATAATGTAACTATTTCTAGTTATCAATCCCTTAGACAACAAAGCAGTTACGAAGCAAACATTGACAAAATGATGCAAAAGCCAAAAAGAAAAAAATAGCAAAACAAAAGCACCATACCAAATTAATAACAAAGGCAAATAATTATGACAGGAGTCAAAATATGACAAAATAATCAAAGTGTTAGAAGAAATTAGGCAAAAGCCAAGAAAAGAGCCAACTCCTTCACTTCCGCGAAATAAGAAGAAAAAAACGAGGACTAATTTGTTTATTTAATTATATGTAACCACGTTTAATGTCAAAATAATACTGGATTAATAAACACAAGCGCCAATGTTAATGCGTGATAACAATTTCAAGACTGCTATATGTTTCTTTAATTATTTCAGTGAAAGTAAAAGAACAACAAAAAAAAACAAGAAAAACAAAACAACACCCCCACGCAAAAAAAACACAAACACACCTAGAATGCATTTCGCTTACAAAAGAAAACAAACACTATCAATTATTGCACTGGTATGGCGAAACCATACTGATCCAGTGTATCGTAAAAGCCGGACATGTTAATATAACCCACATGTTACTATATAAGGTATTTTAACTTTCATATTGTTCAATTTGAAATAATGCATGAAAACCATTTAGTTTTAATCGGGACTATTTTACTACAAAAATAATACGTACTTGGGTCTCCTCAATCGAAACGCATATGTAAACATTTTAAACCGAAGCTCGATAGCAGAAAATTACTAAAAAAAATACTCATAGTCAATTGAGGAACGAATTTACTCTGGGTAGAGATTGGGCTAGTAACTTAGTCTTTCAACTGTATTTTGGCAAGTGTAACAAAAGTGATATATGATAGTCGCCATTGAGTATGTATTACTTTTCGACACAATCCAAAATACAACTGAAACTTCAAGTTATCAAAAGTATTGATGTATCATGCAAATTGTTTTAAATAAAATAAGTGACCTGAAAAACAAGAACAATAAAAATAACAGCTCATGTCTGCAGAGGTTAAACTACAAATTACGGATTTGTTGTCAAGGGAAGTAACTTTGTCAAAGGCCTTTAAGTACATATATTGATAATATATAAGAAACACTTTCCTTTGATACTGTATTTCATTCCAAAATTGATAAGTATAAATACATAGTGTGTAAATATATAGTTCAAATGGTAGATTCCAGACATTTTTAGTCATCACAAAGTACCCAATTAGCATAATACAGCAGTTGGGTGGAGAATATAGGAATAAGCAGTATGTGTATAGCAGAAATATTAGTTGCATGGTAAATAATAAATACACGCATTACAAGTTCAGAATATGATTTCAATGGTATAACAAATACAAATCCAAATGCCTGTATCGTTATTACTATATTTATTTAAAACTATATTTATAGAAATTTGATTTTTTTACTCAATGTCTTACTGTTAAACCCTATAATATAATACTGCGCCTGAGTATATCAACTTCATTCTGAAGAAGTGCTCTTCAGGGCATAGAATTTTGTTAGATACTGGGACCATACGCCGCGGGACATGGTGGGGTGGGGTGTAATAAGTATAAAGGACGCCATGTCCACCGCCATATGCATGCCATCTTCGGGATGGTTAACATTCTATACTACTGGGTTTATGAATATAGAGTTCTGCTCAACGCGGGCATAGGTGGCGTGAGCGGTAGCAAGCATATTTCACTACCGTTTATGAACAGTATCAATAAAACCGATACTGCAATATTTCGTATGTATCGTCTTCTGCCGTTTCCAACGGTCCACTCTCATACTCTTTTCTATAATACACATATTAATCACAACTGAGAAGAAACATAATCATTGTATCAAGATTAATTTGCTACAATACCAGTATATGTGAGTCTCTCTGGCATTTCCATTTTGATAGGAAGCGACATAATTCATCGCATTGCGTAACAACAGACCGACTGTTAACAGTTACATAAGGACCGGCACACCCAACCTGTTCAGGCAGTTATCATGTTTCAACATTACTTTGGACATCATGTCGTTTTTCATTTTTATTTTCCAGTTTAAACAAAAATAGTCGATAGTAGCTATACATTACACCCCAAGAGGCATGTAAATAAATACACCAATCTGCAAAACAATATATCAAATAATGTTAACAGCTGCTGGTGGCCCTTAACGCGTCAGAGTCGACACATTAACTGATATTAACTCTTGCATATAAATGAGTCTCGGGGTAAGCAGTTACAATTTGACGAACATCGTAAAAGTCGGTATACAAATAAAGATATAAAATTCGAACAGGAAAAGCAGCTTTCAAAGAAGACAGTCAACCACAAACACACACAGAAACAAAGAACCTATGTAAAGATGAACAAAAGGCTAAATAAGACATCACAAACACAAACGGGTTGACAATAGGGCTACCGCCTTGGAACGGTCAGTGGCTGGGGGTTTAAAGCCAGAAATCGATGAATAAAATATCAAAGTATTATCAACAGTGGGTAGCTTCTTAAAGGCACTGCAGGTCCGGGCCTATACTTTTCTCACAAGGCCCGGGTCTATAACTTTCTCCCAGATACGAGTATTTTTAAAACGCTCAATATGCCTGTAAAAATGAAGGGCAAATGAGTTAGGTGGTCAAAGTTTTGGAGTTTTGTTATAATGTCAAGCCAATAAAATCTTGAAATCTGTTTGTTCCCGACAGATCTCTCAAACCTCATCCGAATGCACCAGTTTACGCCTAAACCCCACTAGCACCTTAGCATCTGCTCAATTGCTTGGGCTGATCTCACCTTCGTACAGGTAACATAAATTGGGATTATATTTCATAAAGATGGAGTTGCCAGGAAAGGAATTTGAACCAGGAACCTTACGCTTTTATTTGTCTTTTGCTCATTAAGGTAAAACCGCTAGACTACTTGCTTTTGTTGGTAGTTCGTAATAATTTGAACACCTAATATACATTACGCAATAGCTAGGACAAACACGTGCACAAAAGTATCAGACGATAAATACAAATTTGGATAAAATTGTTTGAAACGGAATCTATGTTTTTAATTTGATAACATGGGCATGTTGCAAGTATATGACATGCTGGATTATATAATGATAGGTCTCGAGGTGGGTCCAAAGTAAGTTGTTATTCATCATAATAGGTGGTACTAAATATACATCTCTAAAGAAGTCTCTATAGGCAGTAGTTAGATGGGTTAGCTGTAAATTATATGGTTGTGTGTTCGAATCTAGTGATAGGCAAAACTGAGATATAGGGTCCTATAGTAACCACAGCGTCCAAACGCAATGGCAACGTAGTCCGCACTGTACTACAAACAAGGAGCAATATTTAATTAATTATACAATGAACAAGACAAAATACAACAAAAAGGGTGGTGAAGACAGGATCACCTGCTTGGAACGGTCAACAATAAGGCTCGATAAGAATCGATGTTATGTATACGTAATCCTCGCTATTATCCTGTCGTCAGCCTCTTTAAGCGTCCTCATCTCGTTGTGTGGATGTGTGTCCGAATCGGATAAATTTAGATTATGGATGCAAATATCACACCCGCTCTAGAAACGTTATTGTAACAGAAGTTTGGTTATCAGATATTAACGTATCAGGGTAAGTGTGAAGTTTGGTCCACTTTAAAACCTGGTTTAAACCCACAGCGGACCTTTTTACCACTGACCGTTCCAAGGCGGTAGCCCTATTGTCAACCCTTTTATTCGTCTTAAAATTGGTTTTTATTTTTGCGCGTGTTTGTGGTTGACTGTCGTGGTTGGCTGCTTTTCCTGTTCGAATTTTATATCCATATTTATCAGATTGACGTGTACACTGATACTACGGAAAAACACATTAAATTACATTAATCTGCCTCCAACACTCCTTTGACGTTTTCATAAATCCGCGATAGTCCCACAAGAGTAACTTTGTAGTTGTACATTATATTTATTGTCCCTCTCTATTCTCAAGTTGCTGTATAATAATTATATATATTACCTAACACTAAAAGCATTAATATCTTTTTTTGCTAATCGCTTTTGAGATCAAACCTAAAACGTTTGTTTAGCGTATCAGATATATTATTGACAGTTTCGACTCCCTGGTGGCGGTGGTACTTTAAACTTACTGATGCCAACACTAATATCTCTTTTGAACATGTTTGGAAGGGACAATTAAACATGTCCTAGTAATCATTGACTTAAATGGGATACTTGTATCATTTTGATCTTGACTAAAAGCAGATATAAAGGAAATATAGCATTCGAGGACAAGTGTCAACCAAATCTCTCAGCGAAACAAACAACTGTTACAAGTATAAACTAGAGGCATGGTGTGTGACATCGCAAATGTGTCGACATGCGGAATTTACTTTTCATGTGTACCAAAATGGTACGAATATATTAATACCTGGTGTAGCACTTTTTATTACTTGAGATATGTCTTTTTATACTTTTTATACTTCTATAAATGTGTAAAACACCACAATGGACACCCGTAATGATTATGTTAACACACTTATATTTATGTTTTCACAAAAGCATGAGCTCAAATGTGTTTCTAGATATTAAGTTTATGTAAAACATCAGTAAAAAAAAGAGCCAACCTACTTATAAAACGACCGCATTAAGATATATATAATAATACGCGTCTAAAACAAATGTAGTAAAATCACTAAAAGATACTTGAGATATTATGTTTACGGTAAACAATGTAAAACATGTAAGTGTGATAAGCGAATCGAACAAGAAACCGTTATATATATTACATGAATGGACTTCTAAAAAAAATACGTGACGACATAATTATAGTAGGTGTTTGTAAAGAAACAGTGTTGTATTTGCACAATGACCGTCATTTCAAGTATGGTTCTGTGAAAATCATTTAGAACTTTACAAGGAGTAAAAAACAACGTTTGATTGACTAAATGCAATCGGCTTTATCGCCATTAGGACAACACCATCAGTGGTGTTACATCATAGAGCAACATATGTATTGAAAGCGTTTGAGTTAAGCAAAACATCACAAACTATTTGGGAAGTAATTTGTATACGTCTGCACTACGAGATTGTCAATCTATATTGCCTTTTTATGTGTATGAGTGCGTGAATTGACAAACTCAGTGGTGCAAAAGACAACACGTTTTATTCGGCCAGACAGAGCTCTCCATTATACAACTCTAGCAGACGAGGCTCTCCTTGACAATGTTCTTGTCTGTATATTTATACACATTTTATCCATGCACGCAAATATGACGTGGCCTTAAAAATGGCAGACTCGTCAACAATATAATGACTGAAACTTACTTGAACCATAATTAAAACAGATGAGGTATCTATGAACTTTAATTAAATAACATTAACCTTTTATCAAGGAGCATTTGTCCCTAAAAATAGCCATCCTAGAAATGACAACTATGACCGCTTTCTGACCATGGCCGAGTTAAAAAGCATATAAAATCAGTTCGCACAAAATGTCAGCGCTAAATTATAGTACAGTAATTCAAAAGAAGACTAAGTCAACAGACTCATGATATCTGGTTCGGTAGTATAATTAGTATGAGCTCGAGGAAGCTACATGTTTGAAAAGCGCATTTGCACTGGTGTGTCCAACTTTATCAATAAATGGTATGAACGTCATTTTCCTCTTTCTTTAATCAGTATACAGAATTATATGACTTTGACGCATGAGCTTAACCGTAATTTCCCTCCAACTCTACTATGGATATGAAGATATGAACGGGATTTAAACAGCGACAATGTAAATGCACATTTTGAATAATGTTGTAACTATTTCTAACAATAAATCCATTGGACAACAAAGCAGTTAAGAAGCAAACATTGACATAATGATGCAAAAGCCAAAAAGAGAAAAAAAATCGTCATTAGCAAAACAAAAGTACCATACCAAATTAATAAAAAAGGCAAATATTTATGACAGGAGTCAAAACATGACAAAATATTCAGTGTTAAAAATTATGCAAAAGAACCAAAAAAGAGCCAACTCCTTTACTTCCGAACAGCTTAACCTGTATCACAGCCATACTCTTATCGACACACACTCACGTCAGCAAATCGCGGCGCAATCCTACATCTGATCATCCCTCCTACCCGTTAGCTGTGTTATATCTGGCGAAATATGTTATAGATATACTAGTATCCTAGCGATGTGTTACGGGTGTATATAATGGAACGTTTCAATACGCTAGTTTACATGTTAGAGGATGTAAGTTCTGAGTTTAACATTCTATATATATTGTATTGCTGGTCCGCCCTGTGTATTATCATCAAAGACAAAAAGCCGCATGTCGTCTCCGTCCGCTAATGTTACAGATATGAGCGAAACAAACACGTGGCATGCCACCGTTCCATTACATGATATTATGTTTAACTCAGACGGTATTCAACTGTAATGCATCACACAATAAAACATATGTCTACCATGTTACAAACAATTACTATCACGGAAACATAGCCGTGGATTTAATGGTATCAAATTGACATATTTCTAATGGACATCTTTGCTACATCACAATGTATTAGGACGTTTAATAACATGCTATTTATACTAAGGGATAAAAGTTTAACAATTGTTGATGCACCCTGGAAATAATACATTTTGGGTTGTAAAATCAAGAAACTACTGCCATAGACACACTATTTTATTAAGCACACATCAATAACGGTTTAACATTTTAATGACGTAACGAATAAAAGAACGTAGGGGTAAATCCCGTAAAGTCCCAAAAACTTTTCCCCCTCAGTATATAATTGATTAGATAACAGTCTTCTGCGCTCTTGGTGACCCACGTTGGTTTATTCAAAAAGGAAGGAGCATTCATTAAAGATCTATTTCTTTGAAAGATAATAAATATACCCCATTATAATGAAGTACTTTTATCAATAAGATACTTTTGATTTGAGTGACATTTCATCTATATCTGTATTTAAGGCACACTTAGCAATCTAGATCTTTTAAAAAAATGTTGTTGTTTTTTTATACATATATATACATATAAGAATGTAATAAATAAATAAATGCAAGCCTTTCTTAAAGATTGCAACACTGAAATACAGATTTTATGATGATGAGTTTAATGTCAACTGTCCTTCTTTGCTAAAAATCAACAAAACAAGTCTAAAATCTTGTTACATTTAAGAAATGCACATATTACATGGCATACGGATATTTAGAGTAGCTTATACATTAGTGACATTGATCTTTATTTGTAAAAGTAAACAAAGTAGACTCTAACTTAGCCTCAAATTACAGACGAATAGCGTTGTTAAGTTGTATTGGTAAATTAATGGAAATGGTTGTTTATAAACGCTTGTATAATTTGTTCATTGCAAATAATCTTATTTATAAGCTGCAATCCGGATTTTTAAAAAGACATTTCACTGTTTATCAACTGATTGATATGTATCACCAAAAAAAGATTTTAATCAATCGTAAAGCATGAAATCAAATATATTTATCGTTTTTGAGACCAATACTTGAATATGCTTCTGTAATTTGGAACGGTTGCACCGATTACGAAAAATACACATTAGAAAAATTTCAACATGAAGCAGCTCGCATCGTCACTGGATTAACACGGTCAACGTCTATTTATAATTTATATACCGAACTCGGGTGGTTACCATTAGAAGACAGAAGAAAATACCAAAATTTATAATTGCTTATAAGGTTAAAGCTGGGTACTTGACTGAATATTTTGCAAATTTAATCCCTGACGTAGTTGGCAGAGTATTCCGTCGTGTATATCGTTATTGAATACACTACCTGAGTACGTACGAAATGCAGACTCCCTTTCTGCTGTTAAAACTCTTATTACAAATCAATACTTTATTCCGCCCAAAATACCTATTTTCTATTTTTCTGGATGTCGTAGATTATCTTTATTTAATACAAGGATAAGAAACAAATAGAGTAACCTGAAATGTATAATAATTTAAACCCCAGCGGCCTTTTTTACCACTGACCGTTCCAAGGCGGTAGCCCTATTGTCAACCTTTGTGTGTTTGTGATGTCTTATTTTGCCTTTTATTCATTTTTTTATATAGTTGTTCTTCGTTTCTGTGTGCGTTTGTGGTTGACTGTCGTCCTTGACTGCTACTTTTCCTGTTCGATTTGTATATCTATATTTACTATAGATGAGCACAATTGTTATCCTCTCACAATATATTTTGAATTCAAAGCATCCAATATTTTCACTTTATACTGAAAATATTGAACCAGATACTGAACAAGTAACAACCACAAGAGACTGTATGCATACTGTCATAGAATGTCATAGAACATCATAGAACTTTTTATAATTATCAAATAAACTTGAATGACCGTCAAATGATGTTAAATGTAAACTTCAATATTTTATTTACTTATCCAGAAACGTCTATATGCTACTAATTATACATGAATGGCCTAGAATGACACAATGACATCTTTACATAATAACTTGCTTACCTTATTCTTAAAAATATTCATAGATAACACTATAGTATTGATTAATCCGAAAATGATATCAAAGTAGAACTAAACATATCGACAAATATCGTGCCAATTATGAAGTCGAGTTTACGGACGACAGCCATCTTCAGAAAAACACCTGCACGTTACGTCAGTCTCTTACAATTGAAGGCGGTAGGGTGCGGATGAGTGGGAGACAATATCAAACAACCTCGTTTCATAAACATCACCATATCCATCCATGGAAGAAAGATGCTTGTCTTATAGGCTCATAAACACGGTATATTGACTTTTGTGAATTTATAACTATGTGTATTGTTTCGAGTGAATAAATCTTACATGATATCAAATTAGTTATACATATCTTTAGAGTGACATTGATTAAAACAACATTTTTTTCCAGATTGTATAATTACATTAAAATGCCGATAACAACCGTTTAATCAAGAGTTACGTCGTAAAAGTATATGTCGAACAGGAAATATAGCATTCCAGGACCACAGTCAACCAAACATACGCACAGACACCAACAACAATTACAATACTAACAAACAAGGCTTATTAATTACAAAAAAGGTAATATAAGTATAACACATAGATGATCATGTATATATGCATATGGAAAAAAAAAAGCCTAGAACGTCTCACACAACAATTAATTTTCCATAGGGTCCCATTGTAATGTTTTTGTTCGTGGCATAGAGACAAAACAGATTTTGCAACATGTATTTATGCTTAAATTCTTCATTGATCCAATATCTGCAATTTAAAACACATTTAACACATATTTACCAGATTGAACTTTTTTTAATTTCATGTTTGCGTGACATCTATCAACATTTAGACGAAAATACAACCCTGTGGTGATTAGACCCATGATGTGTAAAATGAGGCAGAATTAGCTAGACATCTTATATCAACAGGCAATTTTCTGTGATCTGTTCCTAAAAGGCTGTAGATTTAGAACCTGGTAAAGATAAATCAATGTATCCAGTAAAATGTAGAAAAGTGAACTTGTTTTTTTTATCTACCTCCTTCATCTGTAGGGCACGAGTATTCAAGGGAGATAATAGTGGTGTGAGTCTAAAAGGCCACAAAGCAAGTACTCAATGACTTGGCAGAAGCCAGATCAACAATAGAATAAACGATTAAAGATACGACGAGACAATATGTAAAATAAGCATTAAACGCTACCGTTCTTTGAGGATTTAGGTAGACTTTGACAGCACTTCATTGCAAGTCCAAATGTCTGGATTACCGTCAAACTGTATGCTCGTATATTCCAAAAACAGAGTAACCTCACTCACAAACGTGTTTTAATGAAAGCAGTTTGTCGATGCCATGTGTTTTCTGTCGAAAAAGATGCCACTTAAAGATGGAAGTTGATATGCTTTTCTTCCACTCCAATTCTGTAATTGAATGTGTCATTCCTAGTGGATATTATTGTATATTTACGGCCATTCCCAGTGGATATCATTGTATATTCACGGCCATTCCCAGTGGATATTATTGTATATGTACTGCCAATCCCAGTGGATATTATTGCTCCCGAGTTTCTCAAATAAATAATAGAAATACTGAGATTGTCAAACATAATGATATTAATAGCTGTCTAATAAGCAAGGAATAAATAATATGATGCCTGAACATTTGGGATAACGAGTATTTATGATATGTAGTACTTGATCTGTCGTTCTGATCTGCATAGCCTCTCGTAACGACATCATTTTATTCTTCGTTCTCTTGAGAACGAACATTGCACTACGTGACCCCGTAAGCGTTAGCTCCAATGATAAGAAGCGAAGTCTTCCAAAATCATGGTAACGACAATAGGAACACCTCGCCTCTTAGTCTGTAACCCTACCTCTACTGCGCTCGCTGAGAGTAGCGAGCGCAGTAGGGCAAGGGTACAGACTACTCGCCGATATACTATTTCCGAAGCGTGCCGGTAGCGAGCGCATTAGGGGAAGGGTACCAGACTACTCGCTGATATACTATCTCCGTAGACTGGTCCCCTATTTTCATTGATGCCTCACTAATGTTCGTCGCCAATAGTTAGATTGGGCACCAGTCTACTTTCTCCGAAGCTTGCCGGAAATCCGCGAGTAGCTACGAGTGGGAGACTACTCGCCGAAATCATGGTAAACGGTCTTCCAAACAGCTCCAGTGATAGTACATACGGAACGGGAAACCAGTAGCTACTTCCGGAGATCGACATGATAATTTGTCTTCGGGCCTTCTCGGCGATGTCCCTTGTCCGGTGCCATTCGCAGCATCTCGCTATCACCGAAGAATGACGGAATTGGCCGACCAATGCCATCGGAACTATTCGTTAATTTCCGCAATCGTTGAGGATAAATCAGTACTGACTAATTGTCTCGCCAGTGACCAATAATCGATAAGGACAATTTCAATCGACTTTGGAGTTTAATAAGCACTATTGACGCTACTGTTCAGGTCTTGCGTGAGTATCAGAAGTTATAGAATCAGACTAATACATTACAATATGTACTATTTAATTATGACATTACACGTTCGAGGCCGTGGCCTAATGGTTGGAGCTCTCGACTTCTATGCAAAGATCCGAGTTCAAATCCTTTATTTTTTTATTTTTTTTATTTTATTTTTTCTCTTCTTTTCACTGCAATAAGTAATTAAAAACTATTTGATGGACTTTATTCAAAATCTAATGCATCCAGTATTTAATTGTGAAGGTGCACTGATACTGAGACTTTGATATTGCAATTTTTATGTCATGACATGAGGCGGGAAATTGGATCACGTGACAAGTGCATCATTCTACTCCACATATGCGGAAATATGCGCTTATAGCTATTATAAGATGCAAAACATCCCCCAAAACACGCCTCCTAGTCTTCAAATATTGGTTTTTTATAACTTAAAATTTACAGAATAAAGCTCTAGAGCGAATCTACAAACAGTCACTATGATTAAAGGGTTTTGACCATTATGGTGAGCAAAATAACAGCAGTGCAACAATTAATTCCGTAACCATGAATAGTACATTAAGTGTGAAATATTTTATTTGTCTCATTGACGCGTTTTCCTTCTTCAAAAAAGCAAAGCGTCATGTGACCGTGCAATAGTTCATTTCGTAACACTGCAGTAGTACAGTTATCGTGCGCTTGTAATTGGCGCTTTTAAAAAAAAAAGAAAAAAAAAAAGAAACGTCATGTGAAAATACAAACTATTTCTATACATGGCCTTATATGTGTTTTAATTCCTATTCAATTTTATGAGTAACAAGCAACAAAAAAGAACCCCGCTTATATTTCATAATATATAATAAAATAACTTTTTAATTTCTTAAAAGTCAATGAACACGTTCTTTTATACGTATCGCACATGTGTCTGGCTTGATTTTTTTTTTAATTTCGGAAAATAATTGCAGATGGTCAATAAAGCATTTTATCACAAGCGTTACATCAACAATGCTTCATAAAGTTGTATAGTACGGCTTGTGTTTAAGGTTCATATATAGAAACGCGGAAACGATTGGTTGAGCTAAATTAATATGTTTTGAAAATATCACCTTTCAGAATGGTTTAATTTTGAGGAAAGTAGATTAAAATATTATTCTTTATTTATGTACTCAAATCATAAAGAAAACTTGAACTTTTAATAAACGAATCGCCTCTCATAACAGTACAAATGTCGAAGCATTATTTTGTAACAATATTGTATTATTTGTTTAAACTGGTTCTTTGCCTTCGGCTATTACATTTTGTGCTTTACGGAGTATTATAAACTCTCTAGTCGGACTTGTCAAACATAATTCATCATAATTGGCGACTGTAAATGCGTTGTTTACAATATACAGCACCCAATGCATTCGGTTATCAGTAGTTTAGCTGTCGTATTAAAGTAATACCGCTTTGGGTAATCATCGCATTAAGGCACCAGTGTTTCAGAGAAAATTTGGGTCATTTTGAACATTATCCAAAAGATAATCGTCAAGGTATTGTCATCTATAAAAATAATCGTCATGGTATTGTCATCTATAAAGATAATCGTCATGGTATTGTCATATATAAAGATAATCGTCATGGTATTGTCATATATAAAGATAATCGTCATGGTATTGTCATATATAAAGGTGCGTGTAATGACTATCCATTACATGGTCCCGCCTTAATTCCATTAGGCGATGGGAAAGCTTATATTAGAAGGGTTTTATTACATATATTTTGACACTAAAACACGTTTAAAAACATTGTTTACTGGAAAAATGCGATAACCTGTTTAAAATTACCTATTAAATGTTTTAATTTTACAATATGCAGACTTGTTAAGCCGAAATTAAGGTTTTATTTCATACCCAGCCAACCCCGACTTCGCTTCTTTGAGAAGGGGTTAGATGGGTATGAAAGTTAATACTCGGGCCACGTAATTTTTTCATGAAAACAAACTGAAACTTATTTTGTATGATATTGATTTGTGTTTAATTAAAGAGAGTCGCAGTCTGTAATTGATTAAATTAACAAACAATTTAACTGGAGGCAATGCTTTAAGGAAGTCATTGACATTCTCATTTTAAAAACAAGATATTGGTGAGAGTATACGAGGGAAGATATATTTTTTAATATAACATTGATGTTCATTAAAACTTAATAACGGTTTAAATAAGTATTACTCATTGATGAAAACACATCCGTATTTATATCAAATATCGTGCGGGGGCTTATCAAAAGTCTGGCGAGTGTTGTTCGTCAACTCTACGTTTGAAACAGTTGAAGGACATTTATTTCTCCAGTAAACAATATTGTACACATAAAGTAATTTAGTTTGTTATTATAATTACAACGAATCTCTAAGCATATCTTAGCTCTACTGCCTTGTTGCAATGGCAAGTTGACAGTCTTCCATTTTCCGGACGACTGTCTATAAACTTGTCCAAAGTATCGTGTAAAGTGACATGCGTGGTCTTGTTATATATCACTGAGCAAGATAACCAATCCACATTGCTTAGCCTTGGTTCTACCCATAAAAGCCATCGAGAGTTCCTATTATAATTTGCAAGCACTTCTTTCGCAATCGGTGTAAAATAAAAATGTTTGACCTAAACTGTAAAGCGGTTGTTAACACATTAATTATTAAACTGTCCGTTTCAAACAAAAATAGCTGAGTTACGGCACTTAAATTATTTACATTAGCACAATTTAGCAATATGTTACATTGTTAACACAAAGGAACTTCTTTTTTCATCTGATCGTAATTTTACTTGGACATAAGTTGAAATATAGATCTCGGAAAAGTTCCTAAACCCTCCAATTTCGACTTCAATTTGCTGAGATAAGACCTTTAAACACATCAGTAGCTTGATGTTTACATCCGATCTTCATCTATGTTGTAGGGAGGGCTGGCGTGGCGCAGTCGGTAGCGCGGCGGATTTGTAACCGGAGGCCCCGGGTTCAATCCTCCGTGGTGCACTGAGTTTCGTCGGTGTGTTCTTAGGCAAGACACTTTTCCTTAGCCTCGTCCGTCGGATGGGGAAGTAAACCGTGTAGGAATCTATTCGATAATAAGAGTAGGGCACGGTTCCCGGATTCCTATGTATCCTTCCCCTCTCTCTGGGGCGGCTCTAAATAACCTATACTGTGTTGATGAGCCGTTAAACAATATTCAATTCAATTCATCTATGTTGTATATTTACATACATGATGTTATATAAAATTAAAGAAGGTTCATTTCAAAAAAAACTTGCTGAGGATGACACAATTAATGTTAAAAAATATAAATTGATATGGTAACTTAAAATAGCAGCTGATATCTAGGACTTATTCTTCCAAAGGTCTAGATGCAATTTAGAAAACAAAATGTGTGTCATTCAAAAAAACAATAACAAAAAACAACAACATCATAATCTGTTTCATATTTCATAAACTCGACGACTTGTCTGGTCTTGTTATATGAAGGATGACTCTATGCCCTTTTATCTTATACTTAATTCTGGTTTTATGATCGGAGAAGAACTTTAATGCTGTATGTGTAGATCTGCTAGCAATAATACATAATTATGATTCCGCTACAAATGCCCAAAAGTCAATTATTTTTCCAGACGTAACATTTTCATCATCAATATTTAAAGCGTCATTACAGTGCGGATCAATACATTGCATGTGCACATATCACGTGAATCTGAAGCAACTAAACAACTATGTCATTGTCATGCAGAACTTTACTATTGTTCAAAGCTTCATTTTTCATCCGATATTCATGTAAATTGGTTATAAGTTGTATAGTTGTTAATATTTAGAAGATTTTTTTTCAGAAAACTTCTCTGAGCCAGTAAAGCCCTTGCATTTTGTTTTGTCTGCTCATTCATCCTTATCTTAAGCTCTACCGGCCTTTTCAAAATATATAATGAAATGAAAAAGAAACGCGACGCGGGAATTTGCGCTATATTTTGTATATACTGCACACTTAATTCCATATATATTCCAAGGAAATCCCAATATGTTTTGTACAAAAACAGGTTGCAGTCAGTTAGAGAAAGGACACAGCTGTGATGTTGTATACGTTTTAATCACAGTACACATTGTAACATTCATAAATGTTGAAGTTCCTCTTTGAAAAATTGAGCCAGTTCAGTACAGTAACTGTATTTAACATAAAAAGTTTGCTAAATGTTGCATCATAAGTTTGCTCAACATGCTTGAGCCAAACCAGTACTCTGTCAATAACGAAACTTTGAAACTATTTGCTGTATTACGTGTTTGGTTTAGTGTTTTTTTCCGAAAGGAAAGATCTCACGTAGCCATGTACCATTCGATTAACCGTGAGCAGCATATTTTACATACAATATAAAGCGGAAATTCACGTGTCGCGTTTCCTTTTCCTTTCAGTACATATCAACTGGACAAGTATGCATTACCATCCGAAGATATAACAGTGCAGCACCAATCGTTTCTCACTGTTATAGGTGGACGATTGATTACTTTAACAAATTAATGACAATGGCAAATATTTAAGAAAGAGGTCAAAATATGAGAAAATACTCAAACTGTCAGAAATAAGGCAAAAATCAAGGAAAGAGCCAAATCGTTTACTCTCAAACCGATAAATACTACATCTAATGTATCACTCCTCTAGATGGATGTACTATAGTTGCTAAATGTGTATATATACTGGTTTTCTCGCGAGGTGTGAGTAGTATATATGATGGAACGTTTTAATGCGTTAAGTATTCATTTGTCTTTGATATTTGATGTAAAATTATATTTAAAACTCGAAAAGGAAAAGTAGCATGCAAGGACGGACGACAGTCAACCACAAACCCAAACAGAAACAAAAAACAACTTTAAAGATGAAAAAAGGCCAGATAAGACATCACAAACACAAAAGGGTTGACAATAGGGCTATATACCGCCTTGGAACTGTCAGTGGCAAAAAAGGTCGCTGGGAGTATAAGATCTGAGTTTAACATTCTATATATGTTGTATTGCTGGTCGGTCTGCACTACTGTTATCATCAAAGACATAAAGCAGATATTACAGATATCAAAAATCGAAAACATGCAGCATGCATGAAATTCTGTTTAACTTGGACGGTATTCAATTGTAATGCATCAAGTACGAAAACCTATTTACTCCATGTAACAAACTCTTACTATCACGGAAACATAGCCGTGAATGGAATGATATGTCTAATGCATCGCTGCTGCTGAATCACATTGCATTAGGACGTTTAATAATATGTTCTTTGTAATGAACGCAAAACAACAGATGTGTCTCATCAAAACCTCTCTTAGAAAACAGTCTGCCTTGCTCTTGACGACCCTAGCTGGTTTATTCAAATAAAGAAGGCGCATTCATTAAAGGGACACACGGCAATCTTGAAGTATTTGAAATGGGTGTCTCGATTTATATATCCAGTATCATTTTTACTTTTACCCTGGTTACATTTAAATAAATCAAATGTAACGTATTCACTATTTTGTCTTATTATTCTATAAGTTTTAATATATTATTGGTGCAATAATATCAAAAAATAATAATATTTAAAAACAAATGGCTTAATACAATTCTTATAATTAACATTAATGATCGAACAAATGCAATGCGGGACGCCGCTAGTTTTTGAAAAATCAAGATTGCCATGTGTCCCTTTAAGGAACTATTTCTTCGACAAATAATACACATTCATCATGATAATAAAGTCGATACCATTACAATTTCAAGTTATTGTTTTAATATGAAATGTTTAATTTCAGTGACAGTTCATCTGTATTTGTATTAAAGGCACACTTAGCAATCTAGATATTTTCAAATCCGCAGTCGTTCCGTTAGTTTTCCTAAATAAAAGAGTATGAGAATGGACCTTTGGAAACGGCCGAACAGGACACATACGAAATATTGCAGTCTCGGTTTGATTGAGACTGTTCATGAACGGTAGAGAAATATGCTAGCTACCGCTCACGCCCTCTAGCCCCGGTTTGAGCAGAACTCAATATTCATAAAATCAATATTACATAATTTTAACCATCCCGAAGATGGTATGAATATGGCGGTGGACACAGAGATATTTTCTTCCCCGCGCCCCCCACCCCGCCCAACCCCCCCCCCCCCCCCCCCACCCCACCCCACATGTCCAGCGGCATATGGTCCCACTATCTAAAAAATACTATGCCCCGTTGAGCGAAATTAGTTGGGAGGAGCGGTTACGAAGCCTGCGTATCACAAGCAACAGCATAAAGACTAAAATAAAAAGCAGACACCATATCCTATGAGTGGTTAAACAATACCCAGAGCCTTTTATCTGCCAGAGTACTGGAACCACCGAATGGAAAATT
Organism: Cyrtodaria siliqua; assembly: GCA_037043455.1. Lineage (NCBI taxonomy): Eukaryota > Metazoa > Mollusca > Bivalvia > Adapedonta > Hiatellidae > Cyrtodaria > Cyrtodaria siliqua. Next base: position 10,732 of record JAWPHD010003496.1, on the reverse strand, counting down.
AAGTAATAAAACAAAAGCAATTGAAAATGTAACACCGATAACTAAATATAAGTATCGGGTTCAGCGATCTACAAAGATCGAATGAATAACAGTCCTGATTGCTATCGCGGGGAGACGTTTTAATGCCGCCACACTGCACAAGCAACGCCACTATGCTATATAAAAGAGTATGAGAGTGGACGTTTGGAAACGGCCGAACACGACACATACGAAATATTGCAGTCTCGGTTTGATTGAGACTGTTCATGAACGGTAGTGAAAATTGCTAGCTACCGCTCACTTGCATTTGTTCAATCATTAATATTTATTATAAGAATAGTATAAAGAATGTTTTATTTATTTACATATTACTAATTGTTCATTATAATGTACCAGTAATATGGAAGAATAAGAAAAACACTTTAATTCAAAAATGTATTTAATTATATGCAAGCATTTTTCTACGGTAATCGTGAGATTTTCATCAGCATGAGAATTGATAAGTCGATGGTCGATGGTAAGATGCGATGGTCGATGGTAAGATGCGACGGTAAGATGCGACGGTCGATGGTAAGATGCGATGGTAAGATGCGATGGTCGATGGTAAGATACGATGGCGATGGTCCATCGCATCTTACCATCGCATCTTACCATTGACCATCGCATCATACCATCGTCCATCGACCTAGGTCGATGGTCGAAGGTAAGATGCAATGGTAACATGGCCCTAACAGGATACCGTACTCATTCGCGTAGAAGATGTATGAGAGAAGTTCTTATCTACATCTCCTGCTATCTCAAGAACTACCTACCATCTCATTTTTCCCGCCTCTTATTATTGGTTTCAGAATATATAACATATTTAGTAATACGCCACGACTAATATTGAGCCTCAATTCTAGTATTCTACATACGTCTTGCTCATAGACATGCTCACTGGCACGTAAATATATATAACATAATAAATAATCTTTAAAAAACGAAATAGCGACAGTTCTTTTTTTAGAGTCGAACATTTCAAATCAAATTTCGTGTTTTGCATTGTCCGAATTGTTATCATATTTTTAAGCATTTTGTTTCTGTTGTGTCCGACTGCAACATAATGCTTTAAATTATGTTTAAGGTAACATTATATAAATATTGCATCGAGAGTGACAGTGGATATTGTCAACCTGAGGAAAATAATGTCAACCGAGGCGATGCAATATTTTTTTTATTATACCGAACAAAAAATGTTTTAATTAAAATTTAAATGTATGAGGTGAAACAACTCCTAATATTTATTTTGTATGCCAGTTTTGATTTAAAAAAACAAGATTAATCTATTTTACTCTTTTTTTAGACATTATATCAACATTTTAACAATATAAACAACATATTTGATCACTGACATGGATATTGAAGTAAAATAATAGTTTAGTCTATTTTAACAATAATAAAACATTAAAACAATATCAACATTTATTTCATACGTGTCACGGATCTTGAAGTAAAATAATAGTTTAGTCCACTTTAACAATATAAACATTTAACAATATAAACAATTTAACAACATAATTATGATCATTTTAACAAATGAGGAGAAGATTATGATCATTTTAACAAATGAGGAGAAGCTGAGTTGAAGTTACGATTGACATAAATTCAACTGTATTTTAATAAGCGTCCACCGATTTCCAATTGCGCAAAGCCTATGATTATACTTCCCGTGACGTCACAATCGTGTGATAGTAAAAATTGTTTACCGGTGAACTGTAAAAATTGCTTCACGCTAAGGGTATGGACAATTTATACAGGAGTGTAAACATGAGGTATAATAATATCAAATGTTTCACGCTAGAGTATAGGCGTTTTATACAGGAGTGTTAACCTGAGGTATACTAATATGAAGTATTATTGATTATTAACCTGAGGTATACTAATATGGAGTATTATTGATTATGCGAAAAGTCAACCAAAGTAGGAAAGACAGCTATGTGGGTCTTTCTGTGTCCGTTACACAGATGCTTTGCCAGCGACCTTTTTGCCACGGACCACTTCAAGGCGGTATGTCTATGGTAAACCCGTTTATATTTGTGATGGCACATACCGTGCCTCTTTTATATGACTTTTATATCTGTCTATGGTTAACAGACTATGACTCATGTAAGTGGCAATAAGCATGCTTTACAACTTGAATTCCAAGAGAACTCGTCTGAAAAACTTGAATGGTACCATTTCACTTGCTGAAATGACATTTTCGTTAACCAATCTACTGAAATGTAGCTTGTAATCATTACTATTATATGTATATTAGCGACGAAACTTTCAGAAGCCTCAACAGTGCAGTCGGTCGAGGCGTCGTATTAGTGTCCAGGAAGGTAGAGTTCAAGCCTGCTGATTTCCCCCTTTTTTTTTAATTTTCATTGGTTTATATTATTCCTTTACATTTTTCAATTTGATAACGCAATCTTATAATTACACATGGTAACAGTGAACAGTTTATATGTGTTGTAATGTACACTCTAACGCACACGTGAACAATTGTATTTCTGTGGTGATGTGTACTTCTAGCACGTCGTATTACAAGGTATGTAAGGCATGTCAAGGTGTTTGAACAGAAAGAAGCGATGTCGCCCATTTTGATTTAAAATGCTTGGTAGGAAGAACTGATGGTAAATATCGGGAAGAATGTAAGAAAAAACGGTCGTGGCGTGTTTATGTCTCCAAGACACATATTAATTTTTTTCAACAGTGTTTTAACACCCGTGACTTGATATATTATTATGTTAACTTCTTGTCTCTCGGCAGCTATTTTAATCTTGCGTAAAACGTTACTTGTTTATTCTTGTAACTGTTGTTTGTTTCGATGCGGTTGGCTGTAGTCCTTGAATGCTACATTTCCTGTTGGACTTTTATAACTACTTTTATACCCCTTTCAGTATTTATTGATTACGTTCCACGAAAACGGTTTAAGTGATAAAGGCAATATAAATTATTTCAGTGCACTGCGAAGTTAACCTATTGAAGACAAAGTATGTGGCAAACTGTTTTTTTTTCTAATAAACGTTGATATTTCATTTAGTAATATAAAAACAACGCTTATGAGATAAGAAAAATGCAATAAGCGTCTAAACCCTACACATATCGCTATTTGAAGACTGCAGTATGGCTTGAAATATGAGTGGGTATTTACAACTACCTCCTTATATGACAGACGCATGACATCAAGTTTTATCTTCTGGATCTAATAACGGAATATCTACTATTTTATATTTTCCTACTCACCTATTCGATATCAAATATATGTGTGTGCGATCAAGACCATTTGTTTTATTTAAAAAAAGCAACCAACAGGTATAAACAGCTGTATGAACTGTAAACTTAGAGTTCTGAATAATGTACAATAAATTCAAGCAACGCGTTTGTCAGTTTAACTCACATGGTCACACGCCCATTTTATTATTGAGCTTAATAATGTTTTTGCCTTTAACATGGCCTTGCTGTTCTTATGTTGCTCTCTACTACCGTTCCAATGTGGTAGTTCTATTAGCAAGCCGTTTGTGCCTGTGATGCCACATGCATTGCGTCTTATAAACATTGTAATTGTTGCTTGTTTTAATGTGTGTTTTTGGTTGACTGTGGTCTATGAAAGATACACTTTTAGACCTATGTTTGGTGTACCTTCCATTTAAAGACAGGCATGCATCAGTTTATATAAGTTGTAATCATGTATACAAAACTGCAGCCAGCATGGGCGTAGCTGTGTCTAAATCAGTGTGCAGGCACATCGTTTAGTGGGGTCCGGGGGCATCCCCTTTGTTTTAGAAAGAAGCCAAATCCTGCATTCTGACGGTATTTAAAACAGCAAACAATATGTTTTTAACCCGAGATTTCAAGCTTTTTTAATCAGCGGTTGCGCAACAAAAAACATCGGAACAGAACAAAATATCATATATATATATGAATACTTGCTTTCTAAAAATCTTTCGAAATTGTTCACAATCATGGTGTGTTTGGTTCCGAAAGATCGCGAGCGAAAACAGTTTGACTTTTTTTTCTGAGCTGACCATACCCATCCACCCCTTACTCCCCTCAGTTTGTATTGCATTTTTGACATTTTTATTATTTCTATTTCTAGGGACAATGTGTAGGCACGTCAATGTCACTGTCTTATTCCATTACAATAAGTCTGTCGTTTGACATGCGATACGTTTGTCGTTAAAAGCTTTTATGCTCCATTCCATTCGCTGTCGATGCTCTATAAATTAGTTTATCACAAATTGATAATCCACATATAGGATAGGTTGGTTAAACTAAATTAAGATGTTTTGAAGATATCAGCTTTCGGGATGGTTTTGTTTTGAGGAAGGCAGAGTCAAATATTAATGCTACCTTGTTGGTTAGAGAATAGTTTATGGTGGTGATTTCTTTATTTACACTTTCCCGTTTTATTAGGTTGACAGTAGGGTAAGTGTGAGGGTTTGGTGCACACTAGAACCTGGTTGTATCCCCCAGCGGCCTTTTTTGCCACTGACCGTTCCAAGGCGGTAGCCCTGTGATCAACCCTTTTGTGTTTGTTCCTGTTTGGCCTTTAATTTTTTCTTTGTTTCTGTGTGTGTTTGTGGTTGACTGTCGTCTATGAATACTGTTTTTCCTGTTCGATTTTTATATCTATAATTAATGTGTATTTACATACTCGAATCAATAAAACAAGTATGAAATGTTAATAAACAAATCGCCACTCACAACAATAAAGATGTCAAAGTATTATTTTGCATTAATATTGTACTATTTTGTCTTTACAAGAGCTGTTCAAATTATAACGCATCACTTTCATTTTTTAACTGAATCAAATAAATTGACATTCACGCCAAATATTTTCATTTTAATGTATTTTCATTTTAATGTCACGACTAATGATTCCCTCGATATAAAACATCATGACGAACTATAATGTGCTTCCTAATTTTGCTGCATCCGTATTTTTAAAAAATGGTAGAGACTGATTTTTTGAAGCAAAAATCTTCAATAAAAAGATAACTGCAATACAAATTAAAAACAATGCTTGTAAACTGTCGTTGAAGAGTATAATAGTCTGGCCTTGAAATCACCAACTCTTCTTCAAATGTTTCTTAGGTTTGAGCTCAAGTACTCAAATTTCGTTCACAAATATTCCTATGACCTTAAAAGATAATCAGTCGTATCAATGAGAAATTTATTAGTATTAATCATATTTATACATAGCAACCTGTCCTTTAAACTTATAGAAATATTTGTGATTGAAATTTGCATACTTGGGCTTAAGTCTAAGAATCTTCTCAAGAATGGTTGGTGAATTCCAGGAAAGATATGTCTATGTCTGAACGCAAACAAGTGGAATATGCACTTGTTTGCTATTTATCGGTTTTCACGATTTCAGCGCGAATTAACATGAAATTCGACTTTGAAAATGATTAAGCTTATGAAACTTTTAGTCCGAAACATCAGCTGCAGGCATTGTTATGATTTCCTCCTCTGTACAATATGTTTCATTACTTTCTTATAAGAAAAGGAAGAACACATATATAACTTAAGATTTAGGGGGAAAACACATACATTTTCAAATAATGATGACAAAATACATATTTTTTATATTGTATGTGATAATACAGAAACAATAATTTATTTCGCAATCTAAGTAAAATAAATATGCTTGAACTAAACTGTAAATCGGTTGTCTTATCGCGAAGATAAGGCAACCGATTTACGTTCATTTTTAAACAGTCCGTTTCAATCGCAAATAGCTGAATTATGTCACTTGAATTAATAAAATTAGCAAAATTTAGCAAAATTTGCCACAAAGGGAATTACCTTTTCATCTGATCCTAATTTACTTGGACATAAGTTTTATACTATTATACTAGTATTGTATTCATAGATCTTGGAGAAGTTCCTAAACCCTCCAATTTCGACTGCATTTTGCTGAGATAAGAACTTTAAACAGCACAGTGCATTGGTGTTTTCATTCGATCTTCATCTAAGTTGTATATCTGGGGCTGTCGTGGCGCAGTCGGTAGCGCGGCGGATTTGTAACCGGAGGCCCCGGGTTCAATCCTCCGTGGTGCCACTGAGTTCCGTCGGTGTGTTCTTGGGCAAGACACTTTACCTTAGCCTCGTCCGTCGGATGGGGACCTTAACCGGGCGGTCCCGTGTATCGGTCTATCCTCCGAGCACGTTAAAGAACCATAGGAATCTATTCGATAATAAGAGTAGGGCAGGTTCCCGGATTCCTATGTATCCTTCCCCTCTCTCTGGGGCGGCTCTAAATAACCTATACTGTGTTGATGAGCCGTTAAACAACGTTCAATTCAATAATATCTGCGTATATAATGTTAGATGAATTTTAAGAAGTCTAGCTTCAAATAAAACTTGCTGAGGTATGACACTCGTATTTTTTTACAAATATAAATTGGTATGGTTAAACAATAGTAGCCTGATATTTAGGACTTGTTCTGCAAAGGGTCTAGATGCAAATTGGAAAAAGTATCACCGTCATTCAAATAAAAAAGAAAGAAACAACATCATAAACTAGACGACTTGTCTAGTCTTGTTATATGAAGGATGACTATTTGTTTACATTCATATGCCGCTAAGTCGATTAGGTTTCCAGAACTAACATTTTCATAAACAATATTTAAACCGTCAGTAAAATTCGACCCAATGCAATGCATGTGCACATATCATATGAATCTGAAGCGACTATCTGGTCATTGTCATGCAGAACTTTACTATTTGTTCTAAGCGTCATTTTTCATCCGATATTCATGTAAAATGGCTAGAAGTTATATAGTTGTTAACGTTTAGATGATTCCTCGACGTGTTTTAGAAAACTCTTGGTGAATAATAGCCCTTGTCTTTGTTTTGTCTTCTTTTAAGCTCTACCTGTCTTTTAATATATATCCTTTGGTCTTTAAATAGTACACAGGTATGCATTACCATCTAAAAATAGCAAAGTACAGGACCAATAGTCTCTCATGTACAGATGGACGATAGATTACTTTAACAAAATTAATGTCAAGGGCAAATATTAAAGAAAGAGGTCAAGCTATGAGAAGGTAATCAAATTGTCAGAAATTAGACAAAAGTAAAAGGAAAAGCCAAATCGTTTACTCTCAACCTGATAAACCAGCAACCACACTCTGTCTGAAGCATCTCCTCGACACACGTTCACGTCAGCACATTAGTAACACTTATGGCGGCGAAATCCGACATCTGCTTTATCAATCCTAAACCGTCGAAATATGTTTTATATATATATGTTTCAATACGTTAGTATATATTTGTCTGTAATAGTTGATGTAAGATCTGAGTTGAACATTCTATATATGTTGTAATGATGCTCCGCCTTTTCTTTTATCATCAAAGACAAAAATCCGGATGTCGTCACCGCCCTCTCTAATGTTAAAGATATCAGCAAAACAAACATGTGGCATGCCACAGACCCACAACATGATACTCCGTTTAATTAACACAGACGTTATTCAGCTGTAATGCTTCACGTACGAAACATAGTTCCGTCATGTAACAAACAATTACTATCACGGAATCGTAGCCGTGGATTGAATGGTATCAAATCGACATATTGCTAATGAACAGCTACTGCTAGATCACATTGTATTATAATGTGTTGTGCATTGCAGCAGATGCTTCACATCAAATTCTCTCTCAGACAACTGTCTAATTGTTCTTGACGATCAAAGCGGGTTCATTAAAACAACGAAAAAATGAGATATAGGGTCCTATAGAAACCACAGCGTCCGAACGCAATGGCATCGTAGGTCCGCACTGTACTGCAAACAAGGACTTGAAAATACAATGAAAGATACAAAAAAACAACAGAAAGGGTGGTGAAGACAGGTTTACCGACTTGGAACGGTCAGTAGGCAATAAGGCCTACTGGTTAGCTTGAATCGATTTTATATGCGCACAATCCTCGCTATTAACCTGTCTTCAGCGCCCAAATAGACAAAAGAGTGTAAACAAAACTACATCCCATCAAAAGGAATTCTCAAACAATAAAGTCCACATCCAGAGAAACTAACTAAAGAAACACATACACAAAAATAAAAATAAATAAACATCTCAGGATGTTTCCAGAATCGTACTGAACAACCATAGTAGTTGCAGCTAAAGAGAAAACCAATCCAGGGTACGACCAGAAAACTCGAGGGACGAAAGCTCATGCACCCTCCTCCCTTAGTTGGGGTTTCAGTAGGTACAATCATAGGGTCCCAAGAGGTAGTCCAGTCATCGCACAAGTGAAAAGTGAAGCGTAATGACTGACTGTAGAGGGGTCAATCACTAAACATGCAGTGCGCTGTAAAACCAAATGGTTATATCATTTTCTGACGAACTTCCTGATTAAATTTGTAAAGCGGTCAGGAAACCCGTCAGACCCCTTTAACTTTCGATATTTATAGACCACATCTCCATTAAATGAGGGTTGTGATATGCCTAGTCGCAGAAGTGTTTTAAGGTTGGTGTTGTACTTTTCCAGCAGGCCCTCGTTGCGGCGGTAGAATTTAGAGAAAGATCTACGTAGTTTGTGATAACGAAAACCCTGCTGAAGAAGTTTACTTGTAATAACTTGATTTCAATCATTGAAGTCTATAACATCATTACACGTTCTAGCAAATCGAATGAGCTGGGAGATATCCACCCATATGAGGTAGCACGAGGTACATCTCCATCCAGATGTGGATAGTTAACGATGTTAAAATTGAAATCGTCTCTCTTATCATAGATTTTAGTATGAATACAATCATTTGAAATCGAGAGATGAAGATCGAGAAATGCTGCTACTGTATCCGAACTGTTGACTTTATTCAACGTGAGCTCTGGTGGATAAATGTTAGTAACCATATGAGCAAAGAACGGAGTATTTTGTATACTCAGTTGCAAAAGAAAGTGTACACTGAATTTTGATTAGATTTAATTGTGTAAAGTTTTTTTTAGACGAAAACTATTGTGTATATAATATATTAAAGCAGAGTCCCAATGATAGTACATGAAAAATGCTTATTAATAAATGCAGACAATTCTCAAGTTTTTGCGTCTGTTTGATTAAGATCGATTCAGGACGTTTCGGCACCAAACCATTTCGACATCTAAACAAATCGGCACCTAGATATTTCGGCATCAAACCATTTCGGCATTTATTTTAAGTTTTGCCCTAGACGTTTCAGTACCCATTTATATTTGAGTATTATAATGAAGTAAAGAAGTATAGAAATTAAATATTTTCTATAAGATCACTTGTAAGTCATTTAAAATGTAAAGTTGATTGCCTTAACGGCAACTCCGAAGCGGTTTTGAACCTGAATACAAATTAAACATGAACATAAATAGGGCCCATATGATAATCACTTGTAGAATTTAAGTAAATATGACTTTTATACTATATTGTAGTATGGTCACTAAAATTCCCTTTGTAATTGCTCAGGTGTAAATCGTTTAATTGAAAATATTGAATATGTTCCCTTTAACCTGTATAATAATGTATATCTAAGACCAAATGAAAACTTATCTTTATTCATACAGTATCGTTTAATTCATCACTTTTCCTTCCTGAAATCTCCATGTCGATGACTACAGGTATGTGACTTGAACAAAGCCTCCTCAAACTAACTCATTATAAAAAATCGTCTACATATAACGCTTTTTAGAATAACATTGACAAATTCCAAAATGAATATGCCATGTTTGGTACCAAAGTTGTTATCATTCTATTGCCAATATCATATTGTCATTTGTTTTTCAATAGGTTGAATCATTGAATCACTATCGCTTGATAAATAGGATAGGGTGTAAAGTAAAATGTTCAAAGAGTACACTTTCATTTGCAATTGAGTATATATACCTCAATGTATTGACGAAAGCTACACAGTGCAATGTACTTTGGAGTGACACCAAGTTACTGATGGAGGCGTGGCTTAATATGCATGCGTCAAATGTTAATCTTTGCATATACATGTTATATTAGTTCATGCTTAGTACGAGATTTATACAGATCACAAAAATCAAAAGCTTTACCTTTATCTTAACGCACACACATTACTCTAGTAGTAATAAAGTCGACTCCATTATAATTCCAATATATTGCTTTTAATTTGGCTATAAGTAGATATAAAAATCGAGCAGGTAAAGTAGCATTCAAGGAAGACGGGCAACCATAAATACACACAAAGAAACTATATATAAAGCTGAATGAAAGCAAGATAAGACATCAGAAACACACAAGGGTTGACAATAGGTCTTCCTCATTGGGACGTTCAGTGGCAAAAAAGCTCGCTGGGGGTTTAAACCAGGTTCTAGGGTGCACCAAACCTCAATCGTACCCTATTGTCATCGAAAAGCGAGAATAAGATTTTATTTGATGACGTAGCAAACTTTGAACAGGTAAATTAATCCACAGATAAATGTATTTATCAATTATCTGGCAATAGTTGTGCAATAGTTGTGCAGCTATACAATTCAAATTTACCTCATTTCCCCATGCAGTCACGCAGTGGTAAAAGTAGTATATACGTCATGCAAATAATATTATTTTTACATACAACTTAGTAGCGGTTTTAAATATATATTTCTCTCCAGGACTATCAAGACTTGTTTATATGATTGTTCATATGATGTTTAAGAGTTAAATTTGTTAATTGACTAAACTACAAAAAGAGTGGACATTCATCTTTACTGCACCTATCATCTACACAAAACATGTCGTCTAAAATATGTT